>CAUYQV010005942.1:0-18680 GCA_963574575.1 Galagoides demidoff
TTACATGGACGGAGCTGGAACATAGCCTAATAAAGTATCTCAAGAATGGAAGAAAAAATATCCAGTGTACTCAGGACTATTATGAAAACAATTTACAATCACTCAAACTTTCATATGAAGAATAGATCACAACTATGGCCCAAGATGAAGGAGGGAGGATGGGGGGATGGAAAAGGAGGGGGGAGGTCAGATCAAGGGAGGGTGAATGGTGGGATCACACCTATGGTGCATATTACAAGGGTATCTACATGTTGGATCTATTAGTATAAAGTATAAATGTCTTAACACAATAATTAAGTAAATGAGATGAGGTATATATTAACCAGTACAATGTAAGCGTTCCTAATTCTATATGAAATCAGCACATTGTACCCCATAAATGCATTAAAGTACATATGATGTATGTGTTTATAATTTGATTTAAAAAAAAAAAAGGATGAGGAATCTTCCAGAAGCAAGAGGGACCTCCTCCCACTCTGCATGGTCTCCCCACACTGGCTCTGTCTAGTTTGGCGAGTCTTCCCCCGGGCACCTCTGAAAGAGATTGCTGGATGGAGGTGCACCCAGTCATGGCAGACACCTGTTAGCCTGGGTCAGGAGTGCAGAGCACTGGGGGAATAATCATTTTACCTCGGCTCATATGGCCCTGTTCTAGGGGTCTTCCTCATATTAACTTGTTTTCTCTTCACGAGTCTATGAAGTAGGTCCTATAATTTCACCCCTATTTTATAATTGAGGAAAGGAAGCTTGACACCATCAGTGTTAAGCGGTGGAAGTGAGGCATGAACCCAGGCAGTCTAAGGTGGGGGTGCTCTGCTCACCAGCCACAAGCACTGCCTGCATCAGAAGGGCGTGCATTTTATACAGCACCTTCCAGGGCAAACAGGAAACCCAGTTCTCCCAAGTTACTGTCGGCCTCAGTGTGTCATAGAAGGTGTGCTGTGACATGCTGAGTCCTGCAGCGTGGGGACACACTACAGGAAAGGCTGAGGAGCAGCTGGAACAGCACAGGGACGGCAGCTGTGAAGAGGAAGTCTCTCTCACCGAGTGACCTAGGGTCTCAGCGCTCACTGAGGACCGCCCGGCTCACAGGCTTTCCTTCCTGCTCTAGCTGGTCTCAAGTCCTCCCTGCCAACAAATCATTAACTTACTTCTTACTTAGCGAACCATGTCTTCTCCTCTGCCCTTACAAATAACACTCCCGCTGCACCCATCACTGTTTGCTCAAAAAAAAATTTTACAACTTGTCCAAATAGTCCAGAAAAAGTGAAGAAATCATCTTTGACAAGTCCAGTGGGACTCAGGAAAATCGGGGCTGTCCTTTGTGTAGGCTGTGATGAGTGCACGCTTGCATTTAGAGGACTGCGTTTAGAGAGCTCACAGAGGGACACTACAGACAAGGAAAACAGGTGCCATCCAGGGGCCATCTCAGCACGTCTAATGACGCGAACGACACCATTAACCAACCTTTCCCGGGTCAACTGCTAAGCCCTGGCAGCGATACGCACTTTCCTTCAGCACCAGTGGAACCTGCACTGGCGTCTGATGGTGGATTTGCAGCCACTCAGGTTCTTTCCGGAGCCCAGAAAGCTTGGCGCTGAGTTAGTGGAGTGAGGAAGTCATTAGTGGACTTGGGTGTGGCCCGGCCCCACAGCAGTGGGGGACCCTGAGCCGGGGCCTTTCACAGAGGAAGGAAAAGAGCTTCTGAAGCACAAATCTGAGAAAAGCAAGTGAGCATTGATTTTAGGATCTTACTTGTAGTTTTTCTCCCAGAATTTCACCGGCCTGACATACGATGTAATGAAAATGACACTCCCAAGAAATGGGCTCAGTGGAGTAGAGAAGATTGACGTGGCAATCGTCTGAAAGAAGAGCATGGCCGAATCTGAGAATGTTGAGTTAAGGCAAAAAAGAAATCATTATGACATTTTATAGATATTATTTCAGATTTTGTCTAGTTTTCATTAAAGCCATTTTTTTTCACCAAAGAAAAAATAAAGGACATGCACGTAATCTCACTACATAGAGATTTAGAAATAGAAATCTTTCAGTAGTACCCTGCTAGGTCTCACTCCACCCCTATGAAAACCAGGTAATTCTCATAAAAATCCCAGGGGTCTGAGTCAGAGTCACAGCAAAGATAATATTTATAGATTGAAAAGGACAGTTTCTTTTCACTAAAGTATCATTAGGTGAACAAACACTGTGGTACATTCACTAAAGCACAAAGTTGCCTTTTAAATAATTAAATTACACTTCTGTTTCTCAAAGAATCTTTTCTCATTATCCAAATGCATGTGTGTGTGTGTGTGTGTGTGTACATATTACACACAGAGGAACGGTTCCCAGCAGCAGTGAACGTTTTAAGGGAAACACTGTACCAAATTTGTTATTCTCAAGTCACACTTGACCTCTGCCGTTGTGAGAGGTGCCCAGTGTGACTCGTGTTCATCTTCCCTTACTGGTATATGTTGAGTATCACAACTTTCATACAGATTTTTCCTTTCTTACAATGTGTATACATTTTCAGGAACCCTCTGTATATGTCATACTTTGAACGCCAATGGCTCAATTTATGTCTGGTTATAACATCAAGTGGCAGTGTTCCACGGACCACGTTTCCTCGTTAGCACTCTTAGATGAGTTTTGCCTCAGTTTCACAAGCCTGGTTGACCCAGACGTAACTGCTCAATGTTAAACTTTGTGTGGCTGTCGCTGTTGGCTTAAGCCCAGTGAGTCTCTGGCAACCCAGGGAAGGGGGCAGAGTGGCGGTTCTCTGAGTAGGTGGGTCCTTCTCGTCTCCTTCCAGCATTAGAGACATGCAGCTGCCAATCATGCCCCCTCCTTGGTGCAGGGGTACTGAGGACCCTGTGGTTGGAAAGCGAGAGAGAACTGAAGCCAGAGTCTGTGGGCTGCAGAGGGCAGCTGCCCAGACCCCACATGTGCACGCCTTCCTGGCCTTAGGGGAGGCGGCTCAGATTCTACCACAGATCTGACCTGACCTGCTCCTGCTCCTCTTTCTTCCTGGAAGGGGGTGATGGTTGCAACTCTCTTGCTAGAGGTCTTATCTCTATAGCTGATGTTCAGAAAGTTCTGACACAGAGTAAGAAAGGACCTCAGCCCAGGGAGGAAGACCCCATACCTCATTATCAACAATGTAGAAGTAACTCTAGCTCCCATAGAGCGTAAAGCAAGCTGTGCAGTAAGGACGGGGATGGAGAAAGGGTCCCTTAGTGGCCCCATTTAAATGTAAAGTATAGAAAAGGGAGTGAGGTTTGTGCTGTCCACATTTATACAGGGTGTCCATAAAGTTCGTGTGCAATTTAAAAGAGTCAACTATTTTAATAGTTTTACAGACAACCATTTTAGATTGCGCGTGAACTTTATGGACACCCTGTATTTTCACAGATTTAAGGTCAGATTTTTGCATCAGGAGTAACTACCCCTTTGCTTTTCTGTTTACTCCCAGACATTTTCAGGAGTGAAATGACACATCTTCCATTAATAATCCATTCCAGGGTAGACACGTTTAGGTATCGAAAAGATCTCTATTTGCTGCAATTTCAATCCAATTCTTTTTTACTTTGACCTAGGTTCAAGTAGAGCAGCAGAGACAGTGTGCTGCTGTGATAGCCATCATCACCCATCAGTTTTCTCTTCTGAAAGTTGAAAATGCCCGACTATGTCTACCGCAAAAGACAACACATTAGCTGTGCCCCTTGTTGCTGGAAGAAACAGGAATTGCACGGGAGAAGTCATTGAGTAAAGGTATCGAGAAGGATCCTAGATCAGAGGTGGTGTTCTCCCTGCTCTGCCGGGGAGGAGGTGAATCCTCGCTCTAGGGAACACAGGATGCTCTGGGGCTCACAGTGGACCCAGGACAAAACCAAGAGGAGTGGGGACTGGGTGCGAGGCAGCAGGCACTGGTATTGCTCTTCTTTTTCATTCTAAAATTTCCTCAAAGATTGTGTTGTACATTTCTTATACGCCAGAAACAAAAGAAATTAGGAAGTGAGAAAACTAACACCAACCTAAAAATGAACCTCAGTGTGGTGGGAAAGGAAATAAAGTTCAACAGTTTGGAGGGGGAGCCGAAGTGAATAGAGAGGATACTGTATTGGGGGAAAATCAATAAGGAAATAAAAGAAACCCTGGGAAAGCATGAAAGGCTGTCACCACTACTAGTGAGGTGGTACCAAGAAATAGGGACTCCTGAGGCCAGTGGGCATCCAAAGCTCTCTTTATTCTTTCCAAAAAAGCAGCCAAGAGGTAGATGGTGACTTATTTAAAAACACGTTTACAATTAAAACATCAAAGTTAATAATAAAAAAATTCATTTAGGGGCTTAAAGGATGTGCCAACTTGGAAGCAGCCTTCCCAATATACGTTTAACAGAGATAATCTGGCTAAGCCCGCCTAATTACTAGACGACAACAGTCTCGCATGGTCTGTACACACTCTACAAGGGTAAGCATTCTCAACTTCCCCCGAGGGTACAAGCTCAAAAGCCAACAGAGGCTGCAAAGAGAGAAAGCCTGCGTGTCCTGGAAAAAGCAATTTACAAACAGTGCCCTGCTGGCCTGAAAGCTAATTCAATCCCCAAACAGAGCAAATTAGTCCCTTCTCAATGTTGATGGTGCCCATGGCTTCTTAATAGAGTTATAAAATAATTAACATTTCAAAATTAGTCAAGGCCCAGGGCTGACATTTAGTAACTTAATAGGTTCATCTGGGCGGCATATGTATCCAGCTTCCTCAACGATTTATCTCTGTATATTCTGAACAATATAAAGCTGGCCTCCAAGTAGCAAATATCTACCTTTACAACTACGGAAGGCTGGGAGATATCTGGGGAGAGCTGTGAAGATCTTGTCACTCATAACACAAAGACAGTAGCCAGCCTCCCTTGAAGGCTCCATATCTTAGCAGAAGGGGAGGAAGCCAGTGTCACTGACAGCCAGTTTCAGGAATGAAGCAAGGGGACCAATTCAGTGCTCTAAATGCCCAATAAAATCTACATTTCAAACGTTTCAATTTTGTAAGAGAATGAATCTACACATCCTGAAAGCACTTAATGTGCAAATTGGAATAAATCTTAAGGCTGCTTTTCTTCTGATAGGGCATAGAAAGTGCCAGATATGATGCGTGTTTGTATGACCCCACGGTGCACACCTGGGCAGGTCACGGAAAGATACGGCTCCCCAGTCTCAATTCAGCTGTGGAACTACAAGGAGTAATTAGTACTCCTGATTTCACCTAACAAGGCATAGACAGTGACAAGAGATGCTGCAGACAGAGATAAGTCCAAAATTAGGACAAAACTAGGAATCACAACTTCAAGTTTTAAATTCTTAGTGTTACTCTTAAGACACAAATCTGCATTAATGTAGTTATTCTATGGAACGGACATGATTTAAATTCTAGACAGGAAACCTCAGGCATGTCAGAAATAAATAAAAATCACCTTAATATTTCACACCACTGTCTTTGTTTCAAAGGACTCTGTTTAGAAAAACTAAAATTATTGGCATTACAGAAAATGACTGCAGTTAAAGGGGAGAGGTGGTGCAGAAGCCCAGGCTTTTGCAAATTTTTTCCCCTTAGTTTGTTCTGCCGAATAACTTGAGAAACATCGATGCAGGTCCCAGGATAGGAACACAGAACAATGTGCACTGTGAGGCCAGCTCTGGCAATGGTTAAGATGCTTTTCAGAAAACAAATGAGCCCAGAGTAGACCATTTATAAAAATCTGGAATATATTATCACTTAACGATTGTCCCAGGCCTGTTTCCCTCCCCGTACAGGTCCCAGAGATTCTTTTAGGAATTACCTTAATGAGCCTTATGTAAATTTCATAGGGGAGAAAGCTGTGAGTGGTCGTTAAACCAGCTAACATCATCGTCATCCTGGAGGGCCAGAGCTTCGAAGTACATACAGTTCACATATGTGAGTGGGCATAAGAATCACCAAAGAATCTTGTGAAGGGATGGATTGCAAGATCCTACCCCATGAAACTGATTTTAAAAGTATAAGCTGGGCCCAGCAATCTATATCTATTTAGCACGTTTCTCCAGAGATTCTGATGCCAGCAATTCTTAAACCACCTCTGGGGAAGCACAGGGTTAAAAGCACAAAGCCAGTGGAAAGGGGCAACTTGGACACCAAATTTGAATTGAGTCAAAAATTTTAAATTAATGCCTCTCTTCATGAGTATTTCTTCTCATTCTCTCTCTTTCCCGCGGGGCACGTATGATACACACACACACATTTAGTTATCTACATCAAAATGATCTATAGAAGGAGCATCTCAAATTCATTTTGAAGTAAATTAAAACACTATTAAGTGAATATTTTAAATTGTACAAGGACATCAAGCTTTCCTGCTTAATAACAAATCCAACACCATAATTTATTTTTTTAATCTTCAAAAATATTTAGATAATTTTTTGTACCTAGTTCCAAGTTTTTGAATGTATAATATGCCATCTATACTAACACACTGAACATATCAATCCCATCCACAATATTTAATGACAGGAAATCAATTTGCACTATTTTGCACATGTCAACAATCATTTAAGCAATAACTTGTCATTTAAAAGGCAGGAGAATCTTCACACAGATCTGGGCATGGGAAATGGAAGGATCGGAAAAATAAGAGTGATCCTGAATGTGCGTTAAGCAGCAGGAAGAGGTCAAAATGAAGAAAGATCGTAGGGCTAAGTGGCCTAAAGGAATCCAAAGTGCCCCTGATGTTCCGATTAAAATGTAGTCTTAAAGACTAGAATCTTTTCATTGCCAGGGGTCAGTGAAAACCTTGAATCTCGGCGTGGGGGTGAAAACAGCAGCAGAAAGGATACGCGGGATTGCGAAGAGCTGAGCAAACACGTGAAACGAAGAGCCCCAGGCCATCTGCCAGGGGGCCACGTAGGTCATGACGAACTGCACCTTGTGAAGCAGGTCCCCAAGCTGAAAGCAGAAGAAAAGGAAGATTATCAGAGAGGACAGGACAGCATGGCAACTGTGTCGAGGTCATGTGAAGGACGCGTCTCACAGTTAGAACAGGTCACTGACACTATTGTTTGATGTCTTACCTTCCTTTGTCCCATAAGCAAGGCAGCCATTTACTACTTTAAAACAGCAACAGGCTGATAGGGAGAAATCTTGCATGGTTAATCCCAACAGATTTATTATTTCAACCTATCGGTAGGATGCATCTCTTTGCTTTCTTAAAGGAACAGCCACTTGGTCTTCCCTCCTTCCTACTGGGTCTTTTAGAGTTCATGCCCAAACCCATCAGCACTAACACTGCTCAGGTTTTGCGTATTCACTTCATTTTCCCATTTCAGCAGCTCTTGCTGGAGAAAAAAACACTCCGCAGTATTGAGTTGCAAGTTACAAAGTGCTTTAGAGGCTCGGGGCCTGTGGCTAAAGGCACCAGCCACATACACCTAAGGTGGCGGGTTTGAATCCAGCCTGCCCACCAAACAACGATGGCTACAACCAAAAAATGGCCAGGCGTTGTGGCGGGCACCTGTGGTCCCAGCTACTTGGGAGGCAGAGGCAGGAGGCTCACTTGAGCCCAGGAGCTGGAGGTTGCTGTGAGCTGTGATGCCACAGCACTCTACCCAGGGGGACAGCTTGAGGCTCTGTCTCCAAAAAAAAAAAAAGTGCTTTAGAAAGCCAGGAATGGAGGTGAAAGCACAGTGGCTAGGCGGGCCAGCACAAGAAAAGAAGTGAGTTCCGGTGAGTGATGAGGACTAAGGAGAAATGTGTTGAAGATTCAGGCAACGGATGTGCAGGGAAGGATGGAGGAGGACGGACTGCCCTGACTGCAGACTCTGCCTTACGGTAAAACGTGACTGCTGAGCCCCAGATGCCAACCTGCTGCACCTCTACACACTCAGTCAGCATCCCACCGTGATGGTCCTCCAAACCCACAGCCGCCTCACCCGTAATGGCAACTTCATGATGTGTTTGTCCCTACACTGGAGAGCTCTGAGACAATAAAAGACATTCGCCAAGGCCATGGATCTGGATAAAGAAGACGACACAGAATTTTTAATTAGGCTCAGTAGATATTATATAGAACATCAGGAGACCATGATGAAAAGCGGGCAAGGCTTGGGAAGCCAGGCGTCGAGGAAAGGTTCAGAGAATCAAGGTGTCTTAGCCCTTCAGTGAAAAAAGCCAATCTTGTGATTTTGGAAACAAAAGATGAGGTGACTCTTATTTGTTCTGTGAAAACACAGTAAGGTAAAAGAGAGGTTAAGTAGAACTCTCTCCAAATCTCGCTTTTCTTGTCTGGTTTTAGAGAAAAACTTTCAAGTACAGTCCCACACACAGTGTTGGACAGGCTGCAGAAGATGAGGATGAAGCCACAGCAAACGCACAGTCCTTAAGAAGGCACGTGGGTGTATGTGGAGCCCTGGGGGTTAAACGTGCCCACGAGGGACTGTAGTCACAAAGCTGGGGTGAGTTTCTGGTGAAGGTTGAAGAATTACAGACAGTGAGAAGAGAAGGGGCGGGGAAGAGAGAGAGGAGAGAGGGGAAGAAACAAAGGGCAAAAGGAGAGATAGAAAAAGAAAGGGGAAAAGGAAGAGGCAGGGCGACGGTGGGAGTGCGCTGGAGGAGCTCTACAGGAGTACGAACTCCGGAACGGAAATGAGGAGCTTGGTTTTGCCCGTAACTGTTCACTTGTCCTTACTCCTGCTCACTTGCATCGACTACAGAGCGCTGCTCTCTCTCGGCGTCCAACTTCCCTCAGAAAGGCCACTGGTTGTAAACCTGGCTTGCTTTGAGCCTCCTTGAACCCATTCTGGATGGGACTTGGCAGGACCTAGAGCCTTTGGGGGTCTGACATTTGAGAGAACGGCATCTTTTTCCATTATGCCAACTTGAGGTCCCTACTTGTAGATTCACATAAAATATAATCTTTCTCCCATGACTTTACTTTTTATCAGTCAACAGGTGATGTGTTTAGACCAAGATGTCGAGAATTCCAACAAAGACACAAACTCATGACTCGCTCAGTGAAGAGATGTGATTTGCTTTAAAAGCCAGCGTCACTACCATTCATCTAACTAGAGGGGGAGTGTGTCAACTATGCTGACAATGCACCAGGACAACTAGGTTACCACAAAAGCAGAAGTCCTGAGAAGCGGTGGGGGCTCCCCTGCTCACCTCCATACACTTCTCCAGAGTGTATCAAACAGATACCCCTGGATGTGAAATCCTCTAGTCACCCCACCATTAAGAACGCTTAGTTTAGTCATTAAGAATTAATTTTTGACTCATACCTAGGTGAAAACTGCAAGCATGAACGAGATTGCCCCCTGTGCTGGATGACCCCCTGCACGAGCTAAGAATGAATGAGTTCTGGAGAGTTACAGGGTTTTCCGTGTATCACTGTACCCTGGGAGGCATTGAAGCTACCTTCCGAAAAGCCAGTAAGAAGGTCAGGCGCAGCACCTACCGGCAGACAGGCTGCCCCAGGGAAAGCTTCATCTGCAAGTTTGAAACACTAACAAGTTAAACTTGGCTGCATTATGATTAAATGAATCCATTATAATTATTTTTTGCTTAGCACAGCAACTGTGTTTACACATAAGCAAACCCGTAATCAGACATCTAAGGATGCCAAACACAAGCTCACTTGCGCTCTAATTGCAGCCAGGGTCTCAGGTATCTTTGTTCTTTTCCTACATTTCTCTATTCTTTTTGTTGTTGTTGAGTTAATGAATATTGTGAATAAAACACATGCTTTGTGAAAAATCTTCAATATGAAGCTTATAAAAAAGAAGACTCTGCTGTTCTCAGTCATTGAAGAAACTAGATGTCCTGAATGTCAGTTCTTCCTATAGCTGCAATTCTTCCCAACACAGTAACGCAATGCTCTTCCACAAAGCCCACCAGAAAGTCTGATGTGTTCTAGACGGATCAGATGCCAATATGTAGCAAGGGCATGCTGTGTGGCTTTGAATTCTAGCTTCACCTCTGTTCATAAATTTCTGGATCTATTAAATAGGGATTATAATAGCACTTTCTCTCAGTATGATTTCTGAGGATTAAAATAGTTTCATCTTCATTAAGGACTTCGGACAGTGCCCGTAAGTGCTACAGAAGGCTTTGATAAATCGATGTTAAGACAAATGGATATCTTATCGTGAGGAGGTATTGGTCACAATCCAGTAATTTTAGAGCCCTCTTCCACCCGCAAACTGAAACTTGCTAAGTCCAGGTCATCCTATTTTGTAGAGAAGGAAACCAGGCTCAGAGAGGTTAAGGGGACTGGTTAAGGTCAGACGGCAAATCACTGGCCCACCTGAATCCAGAGGTCAAAGTTCGTGACTCTCCAACCAGGAATATTTTTATCATGCCAAACTTTACCATGGGCCATCTGTGAACTACAGCAACTGAAAAGAGCCCCCTGACACAAAGCAGCTAAGGAAGATCCTCCTCCCCCCAGCCTCCTGCTGATAGCAGAGAGGCAGATGACAAGCATGGGCTTGAAATATATGGCTACAGTCTCTGTCCTTCCCTGACCACAGTGAGGAAAACCTTTTTCAATATAAATGCTTGGTTAATAAAATATGATACCACCCAACAAGTTTGCTGACAGTCAAGGGATCTCAGACAGGCAGATGCTGGGTGAACTGTGGTGCCTGAATGCACAACTCCAGGAGGATTGATCTGGCTCATTAAAGTGTGGAGAAGCATGATCCAGGTGAAAGAATTAAACTTTATATTTTTCCTTTACACTTTGCCCTTCTCTTTTAAGCATGGAATCAAGTAAGAGAACTAAAAACGTGTGTGTATCAAACAGTGATTTCTAAGCACAATGGAAACTTAAATATTGATCATCGAGAAAGCACATGAAGAGGCATTTTATGTTCTTCTTTTATGTTTTAGAGACACAGTCTCACTTGGTTGCCTTGGTATGACAAGGTATCATAGCTCACTGCAACCTCAAACCTTGGGCTTAAGTGATTCTCTTGCCTCAGCCTCCTAACTAGCTAGGACTACAGGTGCCCACTACAACGCCTGGCTATTTTAGAGACGAGGTCTCACTCTGGCTCAGACTGGTCTTGAACCCGTGAGCTCAGGCAATCCATCCACCTTGGCATCCCAGAGTGCTAGGATTATAGGTATGAGCCACCGCGCCTGGCCCAGAGAGGCATTTTATGTACCATAGTGACCACTGTGTATAAACTAATGAAACCAATAAGCTAAGATTTAATGGAAATAGACACACCAACACCTTTCCAGTAGGCATGGCCACGTGCAATATAAGCTTGAATGCAAGTACTTTAAATAGAAATCTCATTTAGATTAGCGACACATTTGCATCGTAGACAGTTTGAGGTCTCTGTTTTTATTATACTTATCTCACTCCCAACGCTCTACTTTCAAAACCTTACATCTTAGTCCCATTTAAATGCATAATAAAATTTACAAGTTACTAGAGTATGACTACAAGAGAAAACAAAATAATTTGGTTCTTTTCCACTGAAACGATTAGGAAATGGGTAAAGAAAGTCACAATGGAATAATTCCGACTGTCTTCCAAGGAATGACACCATTAATACTCTGACTTCAGATGATCTATTTTTGAAATAGCTTTTCAATTAGGCACAGACATGCTGTTACATCTCTGCTATAACCAGGAAACTCAATCTGTGTAAATCCACAAACCACCTTAAGAGAAATGTCACCAAATAATGGTGACCCCCAAACATGTCCCTGCGAATACACTATGCAATAAGGTATGGGTCACCTTCCCCACGGCCCTCTCCTTGCTGTGCCCCTCACCCCCCTGGAGTAGCTGACCATTTAGTGAACTCTCTTAAATACGGGCATTGTCTTAGGAGGCGGCACATATGCTATTCCATTGGATTAAAACAGATCCCTAATCACCACCTTTTCGTCTATTCTTCTAACCATACCAATCTCCCAGATTAGCTCTGCCGGTTGCCATTTTTGCACTTTGTTGCCAGATCCAGCTAGTTTCCTTCTCAGAAAGATAAGCGCTTCAGTTAACTTCATGCTAGATGTGTGATTCCTGATACTTGAAGTTGAAGGCAACTATAGAGCTGAAAGGAGTCACAGAAAGGGGCTGCTGGGCTAAAGGTGTGTTCCAAGGAGAAGGGGGTAAGAAAGGTGAGGCTCTGGAGTGGAGGGAGGGGTAAGAAAGCTGAGGCTCTGTAGTGGAGAGAGGAGTAAGGAAGCTGAGGCTCTGGAGTGGAGAGAGGGGTAAGAAAGCTGAGGCTCTGTAGTGGAGAGAGGGGTAAGAAAGCTGAGGCTCTGGAGTGGAGAGAGGAGTAAGGAAGCTGAGGCTCTGGAGTGGAGAGAGGGGTAAGAAAGCTGAGGCTCTGGAGTGGAGAGAGGAGTAAGGAAGGTGAGGCTCTGGAGTGGAGAGAGGGGTAAGGAAGGTGAGGCTCTGGAGTGGAGGGAGGGGTAAGGAAGCTGAGGCTCTGTAGTGGAGAGAGGGGTAAGGAAGCTGAGGCTCTGGAGTGGAGAGAGGGGTAAGGAAGCTGAGGCTCTGGAGTGGAGAGAGGAGTAAGGAAGCTGAGGATCTGGAGTGCTTGGCGCAGAGGTAGAAAAGATGACAAGAAGTGTGGGGCTTAAGGGTAACCAAATTAGTGAATTCAGGAGGCAGCCCAGCTGAGGGATTAAAAGCCGGGGACAAAGGAACTGGGAGAAGCTATAAAATGTTTGGAGGAGCAGCAGGTGATACAGAAGGAGGAAGACACTCAAAATAGAATGGAAAAAGTAAAGCTGTGATGCTGCCAATGTGGGCAGCACTTTGGGGAGAGGAAAATCACCACTTTCATAAAGTAACAAACTGAAAACAGAAAGATATGATCATTCAATTTGAGGATATTAGATTTAAAGCATAAAGGTTTTCAAATAGTGAGTGATAGACGAGCTAGAATTTTTTGAAATAAATAAATACACAGACAGTGGTTATAACTCATTATGAGGGTAATTTCAGGCCAGAGGCAGATTCTACCCCAGTAAACGACATGTATTAGAAGTCTGATGGAGACTCTACCTCCTTCATGTTTACATGGATGGAGCTGGAAAATATTCTTCTTAGCAAAGTATCCCAAGAATGGAAGAAAAAGTATCCAATGCACTCAGCCCTACTATGAAACTAATTTATACCTTTAATAGGAAAGCTATAACCCAGTTTTAGCCCAGGAATATGGGGAGAGGAGAGAGGAGGGGGTAGGGTATGTGGAGGGAGGGTGATTGGTGGGATCATGCCTATGGTTCATCCTATAAGGGTACATGTGAATCTCTCTAATTGTAGAATATAAATGTCTGAACATAATAACTAAGAAAAAGACATGAAGGCTATATTAACCAGTTAGATGAAAGTATTTCAAATTGTACATAGAAACAGTACACTCTACCCCATGATAGTATTAATGTACATTGCTATGATTTAATAAAAAAAAAATACTAAAAAAAAAAAGAAGTCTGATAAATAGCACAGAGCCAGCTTTGCAGAATATTGATGGGCTTCATGAAGCATGATCTTACGTAAAAGCTGCCATCCACTGTAAAGTAATACAAATAACCTAAAAAGTTATAAGAAAACATTAAATTAATAGTTAACTTAGAGGAGAATTCCCCACTACCCCCCTACACTCCAAGAGTCAGACCAAAGAGGTCATTTAAAATAAGAGTGGCAAGTCTGAACTGACACCACGCCTACCCAAGAGGCCAAGACATGCATATGGGTCCCAGGAGCTGGGCATCTGGGTTTCCAGACTTGAAGGGCATCCGTGTCCACAAAGAGTAAATGTCCAGTGTTAGAAAAAAGCAAAAAAACTGCCTTTTCTCTGCTGTGGAGTAGATAAAAATTATTTATGTACAAAACACCACACCCTCAAGCCATCCTAATGCAGGGAAGGGACATTTAAACATAAACCATTACAGTAGGGCAAGAAATGCAAAACCAAGAAACAAACAAAAAGTAGTGGAGGATGACAAAATGTCCTTGCAGAAGTGAATGTGTGAGATCGATGTTCTTAGCTCCCACATATGAGGGAGAACATGAGGCGTTTGTGTTTCCGGGCCCGGCTTAGTTTGCTTAACATGACGTCCTCTGATTCCACACATATTACTGCAAATGACAGGATTTCATTCATTTTTATGGCTGAATAACATTCCATTGTGTATACGCATGGACATATTCCACATTTACCCAGTCCAGCTGATGGACACATAGGTTGATTCCATATTTTGGCTATTGTGACTAAATCTGCAGAAAATATGAGCGTGCAGGTGTCTTTTGATATGCTGGGTTCTTTCCTTTTGGATATATGCTTTGCAGGGGGACTGCTGAGTCATATGGTCGTTCTAGTTTTAGTTTTTTGAGACGCCTCCATGCTGCTTTCCACTGTGGCTCTGGTATTTCATAGCCCACCAACAGAGGACGAGGGCACACGTTTTCTTTCCCTCTCCTTGCCATCCTTGACAGCATTTGTTATTTTCTTTTTGATAACAGCCATTTATGACATCTCATTATAGCTTTTTTCATATACCTGTTGATTATTTGTGTGTCTTCTTTTGAGAAATGTCTACTCATGTCTTTCCCCATTATTAATTGGATTTTGTTTTTTGCTATTGAGCTGAGTTCCTTACATATTCTGGTTATTAATTCCCTGTCAGCTGAATAATTTGCAAACATTTTCTCTCATTCTGTACATTGTCTCTTCACTTTCTTGATTGTTTCCTTTGCTGTACAGAAGCTTTTTAGCTTGATGTGATCACAACTGTCCCTATTTGCTTTGGTTGTCTGGGCTTTTGAGTTCTCACTCAAGAAATATTTGCTCAGATCAATGTCTGGAAGGATGTCCCCAGCGTTTTCTTCCAGTATTTCAGAGTCTCAGGTCTCACACTGAAGTCTTTAATTCATTCTGGACTAGTTTTTAATACAGTCAGAGATGGGGTCTAGTTTCTTTATTCTTCATATAGATGTCCAGTTTTTCCAACACAGCTTTGTGAAGAGACATCTTTCCTCATTGTATATTCTTAGTGCTTCTGTCAGAAATGAGTTCACTGAAAACACACAGATTTATTTCCTGGTTCTCAATTCTGTCGCATTGGTCTACGTATCTGTGTTTATGCCAGTCCACGATGTTTTGGTTACTACATATCTGCAGTATAATTTGAAGTCAAGTAATGTGATGCCACCAGCTTTGTTCTTTTTGCTCAGTACTGTTTTGGCTATTCTGGGTCTTATCATGGTCCTATATGAATTTTACGACTCTTTTTTCTATTTCTGTTAAGAATATCAATGGTATTTAAGGAGTGGGTTAAATCTGTAGATTGCTTTGGGTGATACGGACATTTTAGCAACATTGATTCTTTAACTCATCAACACAAGGTATCTTTCCAATTTGCACCTCTTCAATTTCTTCATCCTTGTTATATAGTTTTCAATGTAGAGATCTTGCGTTTACTTTGTTTATTCTTAGCTATTATAAGTAGAAACATCCTTGACCTCTTTCTCAGACTGTTTGCTGTTGGCATACAGAAATGCCACTGATTCTGTACTTTGACTTTGCATCCTGCAACTTTACTGAATTAGTTGTCAGTGCTAATAAAATAATAGTTTTGGGTTTTTTTTTTTTGTGGAGTCTTCAGGGTTTTTTTTTTTTTTTTAAACCGGTAAGATCATATCATCTACAAACAAGTACAATTTGACTTCTCCCTTTCCGGGCTGGATGCTTTTTATTCCTGTCTAATTGCTCTGGCTAGGATTTTTACTACTATGTTGAATAAAAGTGGTGAAATTGGGCACCCTTGTCTTGTTCCACATGTTAGAGGAACACGTTCAGTTTTGTCCACTCAGTGTGATGCCAGCTGTATGTCATAAGTGGCTTTTCTTATTCTGAGGTATATTCTTCCTTATACCCAGTTTGAGAGATGTTTCATCTTGAGGTGATGCTAAATTTTATCATTGTTTTTTACATTTATTGAAATAATCATATTGTTTCTGTAGTTAATTCTATTAATGTAGTGGATCGTGTTTATTGATTTGTGTATGTTGAGCCATAGAGATAGTAAATAGAATGGTGATTGATCATCCGAGGTTGGAAAGGGAAGTGAGGATCAGGGGATCCGTAGGGGTTGGCTAATGGGCACATAAATGCAGTCAGATGGAAGAAGTAAGATCTTGTGTTCAACAGTACAATGGGGTGACTGTAGTTAGCAATTTATTACAAAGTTCAAAATAACTAGAGGAATGGTTGGAATATACCCAACACAAAAAGTGATAATTGTTTGAGGTGATGAATATCTCAACTACCCAGAATTGATCATTATACATTGTATGCTTGCATCTAAATATCACATTTACCCCATCAATATGTATAACTATTATGTATCCAAAACAATTAAAAATTTAAAAAGTTAATTTCTGAAATAAAACTAATCAGTATAATAGTTGAAAAATGTAAAAATAATCTTCCAGAATATTCTACATGACATATGTGGATTTCTTACTGATAAAAATAACCTCCCACTGAAGATCAGTCCAAATAAAAATTTAAAACTACAGTGAGAAATGAGCTACTGAGAAAAAGTGAGTAGACATAATACCCAGGAAAACTCTCATCTGAAGAATTTGAGGTAATGTAACAATATAAAAGAGTCTAAATAAATGAGGGGCTGACAGCAAAAACCAGAAGCAATAATAAAAGACTAGCACAATATTAATGAATAACTGGAATTGGTAAAAAAAAAAATCTAGAAGTAAAAAATGAAGTCATTAAAATGAAGCCTCCAGGAAATGATTAAAAAGTAGATCGGTGCCGATAGTCCCAGCTACTTGAGAGTCTTTGGCAAAAGCATCACTTGAGCCCAAGAGTTTGAGGTTGCCGTGAGCTATGACGCCATAGCACTCTAGCCAGAGTCACAAAGTGAGACTCTGTGTTAAAATTAATTAATTAATAAATAAAGGCATAGAAGTAACAACATAAAAATAAAATTAGAGAAAAGGAAGGTCTGAATAAGCTACTAGAACACAGCACAGAAAGATGAAAAGTGAAAAGAAAAAACATGAGAGGCTAAGAAAAATAGATGACAGAGTAAGAGTATAAAACATATATCCAATTATAGTTCTAGAAAGAAAGTATAGAAAGAAAGGGGAGAGGAAATATTTGAAGAGCAATGGCTAACATTTGCCCAGGATTGAGGAAAGCACAGGTCCTTGGATTGAAGAAACACACTAAGTTCTGTACAGGACAAATAACAACCATACCTTACCACATATGATGGTGAAAATGCATAACCTCAAAGTCAAAGAGAAAAATATTCTTTTACAGATGCAAAGGATTTATAGATGGACAAATAAATTCTTATTAGCAAAAATATTTGTCAGAAGATAATGAAATTATCTTAAGGTATTAAGAAAAAATATCTATCAAGTTAGAGTTTTATATACAACAGTAGAATCAGTGAAGTGTAAGGTAGAAATAGAGATCTTTTAAAACAAAGACTGAAAGAATTTACTACTTACAGAACATTACCAGAAAAAAAAAATTAAAGGATGTATCTCAGTAGGAAGGAAATTTATCCTTGAAGAAAGAAATGACATACAAGAATAATGGTAAGAAAATAAAATGGTAAAATGTTAGAATATCAATAAGAGAAGTAATTGTAGACACAGTCATAATACAGATAATGATTCATTGGAAGGTGGGACCTACTATTAGACACCATAAATGTTTATAGTGGGAGGAAGAACTAAAATATTAAGGCTCTGTATTATTTGAGAGGAAAAATTTTAATTAATTAAAAATTAATTAATTTTAATTAATTTCATATGCTAATCAACTGTGCTAGTTAAAAACGTGTAAGCAACCACTACACCACTGAAGTTTTGGTCTCTGATGTGTCTCAGAATCAACCTGGAGTGCCCGGAAAACAAAGACGCTGCTTCTGACTCAGCCCGTGTGGAAGGGAGCCCAAGAATGTGCGTTTCTAATAACATCCCAGGTGATGCTGATGCTGCTGGTGTGCGGACCACACACTGCACATTATTGCATTAAAGGGCGAGAAACATAATATTCGATTTTCAAAGCACTAGAGGCAAAAAAAAGAGATCAAAAAAAGTCCCATTTTATTTAACAGGGGGCAAGAAAGAAGGGGGGGGGACAAAAGCAAATGGATCATAAATACAATGTGAAAAAGCAATACTGTGGTAGAGAAAAGTACAAACATATCATTAACACAGCAATTATAAATGGATAAAATTTACAAAAACACAGAGATTCTCAGGCTGTATTTAAAAATCTAGCTAGATGTTTTTAGAAAAAATATTAAAATGATCTAGAAAGTTTTAGAGTAAGAAGAGTAAGAAAGATTAATTTTAATAAAAAGCTCTGATTTATCTCTGTTAATGTTAGATAGAATTGACTTTTACTAAAAAAGAATAAGTAGCAGTAAGTCCATAATGATGAAAGGAAGTGGCACCAAGATCAAATGATTGAAATGTATATATTCAACCATGTTATCTCAAAATGTCTGGACTACAAATGGATAGAATTATAAGAAAGGACTAGCAAAATTTCTAATTATAAGGGAATATTTTAAGACCCCTATCTCAGAAAATGGTAGTCCAATTGATAATAAATAAACAAAAATATAAAGCATTTGGCCAA
>CAUYQV010005954.1:0-32316 GCA_963574575.1 Galagoides demidoff
GTCCCAGCTACTTGGGAGGCGGAGGCAGGAGACTCGCTTGAGCCCAGGAGTTGGAGGTTGCTATGAGCTGTGATGCCATGGCACTCTACCCAGGGGGATAGCTTGAGGCTCCGTCTCAAAAAAAAAAAAAAAAGAAAAAAAATTGAGGGGTGTTTTAAGGTAGCTATTGATCAAAACCATAATTAAATATAATTCTGATGGAAGTACATTTGTGCTTGCTTCTTCATTTATCCTTTTCCTATCCCACCTCAATCTGAATGGTCAGATTCCAGAACAATGATTGTTCCACTTTCATTGAATGGGTTCCAGTAAAACAACTTAACCCATGTTGTCTTATATCTCTTGCTCAAAAGTTTCATAAGAGAAAAATGAATTTGTGTTCTATTATGAAAATTATCCTTGACCATGATCTAGCATACTTCATTCTCATGCCTTCCCTAATGATTAGTTTTGAGTATAAACTGAGAAGAAGGAAATTAAGGAAAATTTGGGCTGAAGCCTAGCATTCTGTCTGATCTACCAACATTTATTATACTGAGATTTTAGTCACAAAAATAAATTATCAAGTGTTACCTTTCTTTCCTTTGTGATTGCCCATTTTGCTTTTTATCTCTCCAGGAATATCTCTAGAGACAGGAAGTCCATGGCCTCAATTCCTAGTTTTTCTTCCCATGCTGTTATTTAACGATCATAAGTAGTAACTTATGTAATGGCCAGTATGAGTCTCAATATGTATCTAGTTCCAAAATTGTGTATTAATAGCTACTGGAACTTAAAAAAAAATTACCCCTGCATGTTTTGTCATTCTGTGTCTTGGATTATAGTTTCTCAAAAGAAAATATGTTAATTAGGGTATTTAGTATGCAAATGCAAGCCACTTGACTTCTTAGTGTTCATACAGTTTTTATAGATTCTGTATTTTCCATATACGTGCATATATATTTTTTAAATCAAAACTTTGAAGTAATATTTGAGTGTCTTAAATTTAGCTTTGCAAGTGAATCCAGGTTGTTCCTTCGATATATATAATTCTGGAACTAAACTTTATAACACATACATCAGTCCTAATAGTTTCTATTTTCTCCTTCTGTGCATCCTCTTAGTGAAAGAATATCCGTACCTAAATATAATCCTCAGTGTTCCACTTCAGCCAAGTTCCTTTTGCTGAGAAATATTAGCTTTCACGTAGCTTTTTTTTTAGACTTTCTCACAGTGTGACAGCTATCCCTGTCCTTGAATAGATCATCTCCGTTTAGGATACACCACAGTATGTTTTGGTCCTTTAAATTTGGCATAGTTTACAGCAATACTAAAGAGGAGTCTATTCTTTCGAAAAAGAATGGAATATGAAACACACATAAAATGACTCCACATACGTCTACCTTAAGAGTCCATGCTATGTTGTATTTTTTAAGTGTTCATATATGCACGTTCATGGGAAAATCTGTGACTGCCTGCCCTGTTTGGATCCATAGAGCAGAGATTAGCAATTTGAAAATCAATAATTTCTAATTTTAACTATAACAGTATGCCCTATTCATAGTGACTAAAAAGGGGTGTTTTTCATAATTATTAAACGTGACACAAATGCACATGTGAATATAGCAATGGTAGTTGTTGGGTTTTTCTTACTGTCTGAGCTCTCTCTCTCTTACATAAGGAAGATAACCATTTTTCAGCCGTAACCCTGCCCTCACTCTTTCAGCATAAGCAAATGTGTGTTTTCAGTCTACTTTCTTGGTTTTCATTTGAAAGTAGGCTAGGCCTCAGGCCGATTTACGTCTGCTCTACCTGCTTCCCTCTGGGACCCAGGCTGAAGAAGCAGTGCCGCTTGCAAGGTGATTTTCTCATGTGGAGAGTAAACAAGGAAAAATTTCCCTGGAAGCTTAAAGCATCAGCCTTCAAAACTTACACTGCCCCTCTCTCTTCTCTCTCTCATGTTCTTTAGGACAAGAAGATCAAAAGCGAATTGATCATTGAAAAAATATTCAGCTGATTCAATGGAAGCCAAAGCAATGTCATAGAAAATAGGCACTGGATATTTATGGGTTTTTCAAGGAGGAAGTAAAACAGACAGAATAATAATATAATCTGTAAATGGCAGACAGATAAGGTAGAAATCATGGCCATAAATATTGAACCTGAACAAAGTAAAAAAGACGTCCTTTAAATGGCATTCATTGCTATTTAAAGATGGTGTCTTTCCCCTCCTTGGATTCTCCATAAGTAAGGAAGTTTTTCTTTAGAGTAATCGTGGACTCAAAGAGATAAAGTTATTAAATGAACGTTACTATCTCTCTTACTTTGTAACATTATATCTGGATTCAGAATGTTGTAATATGGACCAAAATAACCCATTCTTATATCACATTATGCACTCTTAAGCTAAACATTTATAAGAGAGATAAAGACATAATAATGCCTCTCTTGGCTTCAGGGTTCCCAATTGAAAAGATCTTTGCAGACACAGATATGTTTCATTTTCCCCTTCATTATGCATTTCAGTATATTTTAAAATTGGGATGATTTGGTTATATGCAAGAAAGACAATTGGGAGGGGCAATGTATACACATTGTCAGATACATAAAGAATGCAGTTTTATGAGGTGGAGAATATTGTAATTTATTCTCTTAAAAATCATTCAAATCTATGTAGTCTTTGGAAGTTTTTGAATATGTTTAAGAGTATGTTTCAGTCTGAAAATCATTTAAATATGTTATATTGAGAAATTTATTGGAAATTGAAAAATTATGATCCTCACAAGTAGAGGCTTAAAAATAGTTAACAAATGGCAGCATTCATTTGTTATTTAAAGAGAGTGTAAGAAACAAGAATTAAATATCTTTAAGAAAAGATATCTGCTAAAAGTAAACAGAAAACTTAGTGTTGAGGAGCATTAAATTAAAATAGAAAAAATATAGCCTTTTTTACTAAGTATACTTAGACTTGAATTAGAAGTCCTGGCCCATGCAATAAAATAAAATCTATGTTTTATATTATTCTGTAACATTCTTATAAGTTATAAGAATTCATAAAAATAAATGTAAGTATATTAGATTTTAATTGACTTTACTGACTGCCTTGAAAATCCTAGAACTTATATATACAAATCATTTAAATCAATAAGGTAATTAAGCAAATTGGTTAGCTAAAAATTATTGCATACAATAAATATCATTCTTTGATTAGAGACAACTATCTCATTCATAATTGAGAGTAAAATCAATAATATCTAGGAATAAGCCTAACAAAAGACCCATAATGCTTCTTAGGCGATATATACAGAAGTAATAGAAACATATAAAAAGCAGTTTTATCATTTATAGACTTGAATATTCAATGAGGTAATACATTCTCTCCTCCCAAATTAACCTACCAAAATGGTAAGATTTGCAGTAGCAAAAACATTCTGTAAAATTATAATAATTAAAACAGTGTAGTATTGCTGACAGGTAGAAACATCAGAAAAGAAAAATTAAAATTAGACTAAACTACATAACAAAGATATAAGGCAGTAAATGTATTATCAATTATTGAGGATGGGTAAAAGTTCATCCCTTAGAATACATTAATATGTATTTCCTCACACAATAAGCAATGTCCTAAAGAAATTAAAACACACACATAGATACCCTGGAAGATAATGATGAAGCACATAATGCTAGTAAATATTAATATCCAAAATTTTTACAGGCCACATTCATTTAAACCATTAAACTTCCAACATAAGAAGCAAATAATTAGACAAAATTACCATTATTAAAAGGATTTCTGGTTATGTCTGAGAACTTTTTGATTTATAACTAAAGTCACCCAGACAGTTCCCAAATAAGAACCTAGATAGTGACTAAACTTCTCCGGCACATCATTAAAGGAAAGAAAGCAAGCAAATAAATAGATAATTAACTATCACTAAGATCTACATTTGTCTTAGAAATAAAAAATAACGATGGGCCTGACTGTTTTGAAATTTATTCTGTCACTAAGAACACCATAAGATGGCCATTTATAAACATAAATGTCTTCATGTAGTTTATAGTAAACTAAATTTAAATCATTATTATTAAAGACTGATTTATAAAAGTAATGTTTTACCAATAATAACTCTTTGAATTTATAATATAGAAATAAAAAAGTTCTATGGAGGTGACCAACACAAATGAATATTTTATAAATAAAGGTACATTTAGCTACAATTTCCCATTTTCTCTGTGTATGGTGACTTTATGGATGACCTTTGGGATACCCTGTAAATGGAGTGACAAAGAAAGAGCACATGTAAACTCTCAGAGATGATGCTGTACAATTCTCAAAGGCACTCTGTCACTTAAAGTTGACATTGTAATTGAGCTTCCCCCCAACTTCTGATTTGGGGCAGAACTTCCCTACCCTAAAGCAGAGATCTGGAAACCCTTAGTTCAGGGTTTTGCCCATGACTTGGACTAATAAGTAAGCAATTCTAAATATTTGTATTTGTATACTTTCTGGTGCATAAGGTTTGGGAATCTTCTGCAACCCGAATGCTGCGATCTGAGATACAGCCCAAAGTTTGCCTACTGTATTTGCAATAATCTGCAGTATTCCATCTATATTCCCTTATTTTATTTTATTTTTGTTTCCATTCATAAGATTAGAGTTTCCCTTGCAATTCAGTCTAATTTCTCACTGTGGCTGTAACCTACGCTGAATCACAGTTCATTTGATGAATTTACGGATCCATCATGAAAGGCAAACTGTGCATGTGAATATTCGTCTCTAAAAGGCTCTGATGTAACCTGGACAGGCAATTTTGCTAAACCATTTTTTGCAAAGGATGCTTTCTGAGACTGTTGCTCTTATACTGTGGATAGTAATTAAATATATGAAGTGATTTAAACCACTTTTTGACAACCCCATTTTGGAGCTTGCACCTTGTCTGCAGAGTTAATACACACACCAACACACACACACACACACACACACACACACACACCTTGTTTCTGGAATATTTTTTTTAGACAGTCACCGTGAAGGTTTCATATTGTCTGATGAAAGGGCTCATTTGAGCTTTGAATTCATTGTTTTTTTGGAACTAATAGATTAGGAAACTGCGGTCAATACCATTAAAGGATACATTTGGAAATTAATGGCTCAGATAATTTTACAGAGCAAACTGCCGTGGAGATTATCAGATACTTTGTTCATAAGCTCTTGGTGTGTTAGTCCCATGAAATTATCCTCAAGTTAAGATCAAATTGTTCATGAGTTAGTGATCTCGAGGAAGTACCCGATTCTGAGCCCCATGTCCCTTTTCTGTAAAATAGTAGTAATTAATATACTAGCGTTCATATTACATTGTTCCAGAGATCAAGAAGAATATTTAAGATGCTCTGTTAAGTTCTATGAAAATATTATAAAAAGAGCCTACTGCCCTATGATTTAAAAGTGGTAGTATTTGGCCCTTTTTCCTGTTCAAAAATTAAGTTTAAATTCTGATCAAAATTTTAAAATGTATTTTATAACAAAATTCTATATGCAATTAAATATTTCCAAATTCTATTTTGATGGTTAGGGGAGTTAGGCTAGTTCACGTATACAATAGCTTGATGCAAGTGTGCAATCAAAATGAATCAAATAAAAGCCTGAGCTGACCATAACAAGAGTGAGTCAGGACTGCTGGCTTTCAACTATGCTTCTCATCAGTCCTAGTTAGAACAGAGACACTGAACACCGGCAGATTCTCTTGGTTTTAGTGTGTGTTATCAGCCTGTGGGCCAATGTGGAGCAAAGGATAAGTGGAAAATTGCATTTATATTTTCAGTTAACAGATACTTACTGAACAGTTACCATGCACAAAGCTGTATTCTAGACAATGGGAATAGAGCTAATGTGGCTGCTGCCCTCAAGATATAAGATGCAGTCCAAGAAAAATCACTTAGACAGATGAATGTTGTGGGAGACTTCTGCAAAAAGGTCACCCATATAATTTCCTTGTTCTTAGCACACAGTGATTTAAATTTTCCAGCCACCCTTTCAGTTATAATTGGGACATATGACTGGATGCTGGCTAATAAAAAGAATTTATGTATGCCACTCTTAAATCCAGCTGTGAAAAGCCCTGAATTTCTCTCTTCTCCCTCCCTCTCTCTCTGCTTAGCAGGGAGATGGTATATGACGGAATGATCTATAACTCAAGAGTTACTACTGCTTGGAGCAGACCCTTGTAACGGAAGTGTATTTTGGTGGGAAAGAGTTCAATTTTTACTGAATTAAATCCGTGTGTTGTTAAATTTGTTTGTGGCAGAAGCTGGAGTTCACTACGCCCACTAATGCAAATGTGTAATTTACTCACAGGTTGTTCATTATACTTTGAAAAAGAATTAAGAGAAGGGGATATATAAAGAAAGACCATGCTGTTCTAGATCTCATAATTAGGAAAAATCTTTTGGGTTGGAGGTTGAAAGGGGAGATAAAGGAAGGGAGGAAACCCTGTGCATATTTAGGAAAAGGACATTTTGTACGTACAAAACACATTCAAATACCCTGAAGCAAAACTGTCATGGACTCTTTTGAGGACCAGTGAAAGGGGTTATAGTTGGAAATGTTGGTGAGAACTAGGGGCCAGCTTGGTTGTCAGGCATGATAGGGCTTAATGTGAAACTGAAAGAATTATCAAAGGTTTCTGGTAAAGTCATAATAATGGCCAACAAAGCTGTGATCAGTTAAAAAGATGTACTTTACAAGTGCTAAGTTAAAGTGCATATTTAATCTTTAGGAACTCTGTATTTCACAGAGAAGATGCTACTTGCTGGTCCCATAACCTTGACATAACTCATGAATTACTATTGTTTCACGGTGTTGTGGTATCATCATACAGATCTTCTTTACCTGGGCCATACGTCTTTCTCCATAGAAGACATGTTGACTTAGAATCTTGATATAAAAAATTCTTAACCACTTCATGCCTGCATTACATAATATTTTTAGATAGTTTTGGCTAATTATTATGAATTAATTTTCTGGAAGACTATTGTGCCCTTTATTCTCCAATATAATACAAATAGCAACTAAGCAATCAATATACACCTATTCATTTTACTCCGGATCACTGTATTTTTATTTTTAAAACAAAAACAATAGCAAAACATTTTCCTTTAAGAGTTATGTTATTTTATAGTTTAAAAAATTCAAAATAATGCCAAAAATACCAAACTTGTTTAAGGTCAGATATATTGTACACTTACATTGACTAGAGATTCATTTTTTTCATGGCTCTCAACTGTTTAGCTGTTTTAGGAAATGTCAGGGAAAAACTCTGTTCTGTGTTTAAGGAAAGAAAGGAGGTTTTTAAAATTTCTTCTAGTCCTAGATCATTTTAAGTTTATAATTATTACCTGAAGTCAATTATATTTTTATTTATTTAAGCATTAAAAGAGAGTTAGCTAGATTTTTTTTAGCATAACAACATTTTCATTATGAAATATTTGCAATGAGGGCAAAACAAAACTGTATCTGTGAAATTAGGGCTGGTTATAAATATGTCTCTTCATTTTTTGTTGGACATCATAAAATAACTCCTCTCAGAATGCTTTTCAGAAATGAAGAAAAGTGAGATTCTATTCACAAGAATATTAAAACAAAATAAAGTACAGGTGAAGGACTATTCTATTGTAGGCCAAAGGTGGATAACTTTTTCATGTATTCAGTGCTAAATCCACCAATTAAGTATACCATTCTTATAGCAAAGTGATGATTTTATACTTAAAAAAGAATATGAAAAGCTCCCACTTAAGAAAAAAAAACCAATATTTGGTCATCATGGAATAATGATCTTAAGAGATGTCATTGGGATGCTCTGTAACAGACACATTATAGTACATCCTATATTTTCATTGTCATATTTAAGTGGAAGTATATTAAAATGTAATATAAATCAAAAAAAGATTTAGTCTAAATTTATAATGATTATTCAGTATTATTTCATAAATATTCTAATCATCATTGGGCCTTAATATTAAATCTAAGTGAGTAAAAATAACTACTTCCAATAAGGATTTCTAATAGTTAAGTTTACCTAGCATATTTTTGAATTGATTTCTGATTTATGTATTATTTTTTACTTCTATCTTCAAAAAAAGTTTACTTGGAATATTCTGGTATTTTCAGTTGTGTGCTATAATTAAAAGAATTCAATTTGTTCTACTTGTCATTTTTCTTTGTCTTTATAAAATATAGATATAAACCCAGTATGACACAACAAGTAAAGTTCAATTTGAAAACCAAAGAATGTATTGATGACTTTTGTTAATATCAACAATCTTCAGTAGTTGTTATGTATTCAACAGCAAACAGAAATTTACTTGGGTTCTTGTGCACTAAAACACATCATGTGAGTGAATTACCGTTACAAAAATAGTTTTCAGTTTTGTAGGTTTTATATTATTTTGTGATGCTGTCCACAGATTAGTTCAATGCCTTGCACGGAGCAGGTAACCAGCAGTGAATGAACATATCTAAAAAAGAACTATACTTTTAAAAGAAAGAATCAATTTTGCTGCGCTTTGAACACATAACATTTTTGAACATGACATAACTTATCAAATAAATGAGTATTCTTTGAGAGTGTTTTTATCTTAGAAAAAACATATATGTGAATGTATATAATTAGATATAAAGGAATCTCACATTAACCTTAGGCTTATAAAAGAGGTATGTTTTACAAACACACAGAGAGATATTTCTAAATAAAGAATAGTACCATAGAATTGTTTTCTGACATGTGAGTTAGGTATCCTTTTAGTGTAATCACTTGCTTTCACACAGAAGCATTCCAGGGCAAATTGTATTCCATTTCTATTATATATTTTGATAAAGGACAGATGAGTTAATTCACGGTATTACCAATTCTTGTAAAAAGCTAATAGAACTCATCCAGCACATCAACCAAATACCATGCCATAATATTTCATATTTCACTTTTTATCAAAAAGTTTTGTGTGATAATTTTAATGATGGGATATAGTACTGTGAGAATCTTCATCTAATTTTCATGACCCAGAGAAAGCACCACATGTAAGGATGTTGCATGATAAAAAGGTAACGTCGAGGTGGCTGCATGAAGTGTCATTCCTCTTGTGCAGTTACCAGAATTTCCCTCAAAATGGTGTCTTTAGCAAAAGGGGGTCAAATTCATAGATAAGAATTTTTTTTTACCTGCGAAAGTAACTGTGGATTGTCAATCTAGAGTATAGAAAACATAATAAAAGTTTAAAACCTTAGAAGAAGGTTGTCATTAAAAAGAATTTTCCACTCAAATAACTTAAATGTGAGAAATATTTTCAAGTTTTATTTTATTTTTGGTAAGCAAGAACACTTGTAGGTATTTATAAGGTACAATGTAATGTTTCAACGTGTATAAATATTGTGGAAGGATGAAATTAAGGCTAAGTATATCCATCATCTCAAATATTTATCATTTACCTATGCTGAGTATGTTTTAAATGTTCTCTTTTAGTTTTTTGACATACCTCTATACTAGTTACCATAGAGATGGTACCAGTTTGCGGTTCACCCACAGTGTATAAGTATTTTTTTCTCTCCACATCCCTGCCAGTATCTGTTGCTTCAGGACTTTTTGATGTGAGCTATTCTCACTGAAGTTAGGTTGAAAGCCCATTGTAGGTTTTTTCGGTTTTGTTTTTTATTGTTTGTTTCTTTTTTGAGGTAGAAACTGACTTGGCCACCCTTGGTGGAGTACCGTGACATCTTAGCTCACAGCAACCTCAAACTCTTGGATTCAAATGATTCTTTTGTCTTCGCCTTCCTGTAGCTAGGGCTACAGGTGTTTGCCACAAAGCCCAGCTGTATTTTAGAGACTGACATCTCGCTCTTACTCAGGCTGGTCTCGAACTCATGATCTCAGGCAATCCACCCACCCAAGCTCCCCAAGTGCTGGGATTACAGGCATGAGCTACCGTGCCCCACCTGCTCATTGTGTTTTTGATGTGCATTCCCCTGATGGTTAGAGATATGGAGCATTTTTTTCATGCGTTTGTTACCCATTAGGTTATCTTTATTTGAAAAGTTTCTGATCATATCTTTGGCCCACTGTATAATGGGGTTGTCTAATTTTTTTTTTTTCTGATCTGTTAGAGTTTTTGGTAGATTCTAGTTACCTAAAAGTAGACTTACCTTTTGATCCAGCAGTTCCACTGACAGGCATTTACCCAAAGAAACAGATAATGCTTTATTAAAAAGACACTTGTATTAAAATATTTACAGCAGCACAAGTCACAGTTTCAAAGTTATGGAAACAACCCAAGTGCCCAGCAATATATGAATGGATTTACAAAACATATGTATACATATGCTATATGTATACCAAAGAATACATATACAGCCATAAATAAATGACTATCTAGTATCTTTTATAGCAATCTGGATGGAACTGGAGATAATTCTTCAAAGTGAAGTATCACAAAAAAGGAAAAACAATCACTATATTTACTCAATATTGGAATAATCAAATATATTCAATTAACTAAGTGTACATATGGAAGTAAAATACAGTGGGAATTTAGTAGGGGGGGAGGAAAAGGAGGATAAACGCACACCTAATGGGCTGGGTGTAGGGCAGACTTATAACATTGACTTCAAATTTACAAATGCAAATGATGGAACCAAAATGTAGGTACCTGTGTAATACTCTTAAATAAAAATTAAATTAAAAAATGAAGTTTCTATTTTAACTATTTTGAAATATGTAATACATTATTGTCAACTGTAGTCCCCTTGCTGTACAAAAGAACATCATACTTATTTCTTATAACTAACTGGGAAAAATATTCTGAAATAGCAAATATGTCATGTTCATAATGACTGGTAAGCATTAATGGAGATTTATTTTTTCTAATTAGCAAAAAGTAAAAAAGGAAAGAAAAAACTTTAAATTTTATTTTTCTAGGTCAGCACTGTCATATAGAAAGCATGTCCAAGTTGTGAACCAATATAATTTTTAACTGTATAATAGTCATATTAAAACATCAAAAAAGAACAGATTAAATGATTTGAATAATATACTCTATTTTAAAATGTCTGAAATGTTATTATTTAATATGGAATCAGTTTATAATTATTAATGAAGTATTTTAAAATCTTAGTTTTTGCTAAGTCTTGGAAATCTGTTCTGTATTTCAAACCTACATGCATTTCAGTCAGACTGATCACACTTCAGGCTTTCAATAGCCAAATCTTGGCATTGTATAAGTGAGAAAATTACATCCCAGGGAACTGAAGTGATGTACCAGTTTGTAATGATAGACCATGATTGTATTAGATTTCATTTGACTTGTAATCAGTCCAGTGTTTCTGTACTTTTTAAGAAAATAAATAGCATACAAGTGATAAGTGGGGAAAAGGATGTCCACTTTCTTCTGTGGAAGTAATTTTTTAATTGTTTTCTTTTATCTGTTATGTTTTGTTTGTTTCATGAGCTTTTCATGCTTAAGGTAAACAAGAACAAGATGGAAAAGAGACAAAAATTGACCTAGAGTAAAAAGCTAAGAGGAACCAATCAAATAAGGACATTTATTTTTGCTATATCTACAAAGAATAAAAGAATAAGAAAGTAAAATATTGTTATTGGAAAAACAAAGCTCCTTACAGTAGGACTAAAAGATAGTATTAATAGAATCATGATAAAAAGTTCTTATTCTTATACCAGGCAACCTAGTAAAATTTTCTTTGATCCATCCGGAGTAGCTCTTGCTAATAACATATCCTGTATACTCTCAGTACGTTTCATATTGTATGAATTACTTTCATTCCTATCAGTAAATTTTTAGAACTATGGGCTCTCATAATAGTATTTGCACGCATTTTGAAATGGGTCAGTTTTGCACTGTGCACTCCTAATGTTATCAAATGCATTTAAAATAAACAAAAGCATGAATGGAAACTCAAATGAGGTATTATATGACTCACAGGTTGATTGGGTTATAAATAAGTTGTAGGGACATCCTTTGCCTTATGGTTAAAATAGTTGTTGTTCAGGAGAAGAGTTAAGTGCTTATTCTTTTATCTGTATAAAGGCAGAATTGGAGACCCTCATGCTGCCTATTCTTCCATGTCAAAGATGTTAATACTGTATCTGCCTACCAATGTGACAAAGAATGTGTCAGCTGGGTTCTTTTCTTTGAAGTGAAGCAAAAACTGAACACTTTCATTTTATCATTGAAAGTCTTTTCCGTATTACTCTACCATCTCACCCTCATTGTGGAGCACCACAGTCCAGGTTAACTCTGGGCATAAGAAATTCATGAATTTGCCCTTGGTTAATAGATAACTGAAAAACGTATATATAGACACACGTATATATATATAATTTTTCATTTTTGTTTATGTAGTTGAATAATAAATGACTGACTACTTCATAAATATTTTATAATATATTTATTTTTTAAAACTTGAAACCTGAAACTGAGCTAGTAAAAAAACCCAGCAAATAAATATGAGAAAGCCTTTACCACTTTAGGAGAGCTTGCTTTTGAGAAAGCAATATATTTCTGAAGACAGGAGTCTAACAATTATTATACATAATATGTATATGTGACCTTGAGCTATTTGCTTATCACTAGCATTGCCTATGAATTTTAATATAGACATATTCAATTACCTATTAAAATACTTGCATTCCCATCAAGCACAGAATACTAAATTTAGTGGTCATCATGCCAGGTAAAAACATGAAGGGTCATACAAAAATTTGTCCTTTTGAGAGGGTGAAAATAAAGTGTGTAATTGAAGCAATCTTTGATACTAAAGCAGAAACCATTTACAAATGAAAATAATAGCCTCATTAATTGTCAGCTTCCAATGCCATGAAATTTGTGTTAAAGATCTCTGTTCCCTTTGCTGGTTAGCAAGGACCCAAGCCATCAATAGCAACCATTCTGTCTAATTTACACTCTTTGTGTCAAAAGGAGAAATGAAAAATAGGGAATGACAGAGGTGCATGAAGCTGTCCTTCCCTTTATTTAACTCACCATTATCAGCTCTCTCAATGTAAGTTTCAGAAGTAATTTGGTTTTATATTATCCACCAGCACCACCATGTGGCAGATGTTTTATTTTCTCTTGTGGTAGTGTGATCAAGGAAGACAAAACAAAAAATAAAACTGGGATAGTCTCAGGACTAATTAAGTACCTGTAAGGTAACCAACAAAAGCGTATCTCACAATTCTCAGGTATTATCAGAGAGCTGCTGAAAATATTGTATTTCAAACATAAAACTTGAAAATGACAGATAGATTTTTATGATTATTTTTCTTGTTTTATAGTATTTATATTTTGCTCCCTAAAGACATTTTTATAGTAGTTATTTTAGTTTTGTTCTACAAGATCCTTAATTTTACTCCCATAGCATAAAATAACATAAAGTATGTTTTCATGTAATCAATATTATTTGACTTTTTTGTAGAAATTTGAAGACAAAAAAACAACATAAAATACCTGTTAAGTGTAATTAAACATGAATGGCTGTAGAATACTTTGTCGTAAGCCCAAGGAAGGAAATCATTTGGTCTGATAATAACATAAAAACAAGAAATTCTTTACTTACTATGAATAACATTATACACCTGTATACATTTTTAATGATATATGTTTTAAAATGATAAACTTCAAGTGTCGGTGTTTTGAGATTTTATTTTAGATATTTATTTCTATATATTGTTCTACATTGTAAAAAAAAATGTTAGTGCTTTCTACATTGGAAATTAATGCATAATATTTTTTCTAGTATTTGTCCAATGAGTTGTACCAATGCTTTTTGAAAAGCAAAATATTCATCTCCCTCTTCCTGAGCTATATTCTAAGATGTTCTTATAAAGTGATTATTAAATATGATCAGTTCATATAATAGTTTCAAAACCACTAATAGCAAAGATTGACCTTTTAAAATTATTTTGTTCCTATTGATAACTTGAGCATTCTTTACATTGATCAAATAAAGCTACTGTTCTTAGATTTATTGCAATAAAATTGAACACCACCTTGGCAGATGCTATAGTGTCTTATGAGGAGGAAACACTGTCTTGGATGCATTTTAGGTCTGGACTGTATACACTTAAGAAGGATTTTTCTGAATGCTGACCTAGATGGGATTCAACATACTTGACAATATAATAGCTTTGTATTATACCAAGCACCAAGAGAAAATTGTCTAATTTAGGGGTGTCCACCCTATTTCTTTCTCTGCTGCATGTTGGAAGTCTAAGAGTTATCTTGGGTCACACATTAAATACACAACCACTAAGGAAATTTAATTAGCTTATTAAAAATAAAGGTCTATGCATACTTTTCATGATATTTGACACCACAGATAAGCAAAAAATGTCTGCACCACAATCAGCATAAAGCCTGCAGGTCAGAAACCCCTGACTGATGTATGCACTGATGGTAATGCTGTGAGTCTTGATATGTAAGTTACATTACTTGGTTCTTAGTTGTCTCAAATAACTAAAAGAGTGGAAGTGGAATTTTCCTAACACAAAGAAATGACAAATGTTTGAGGTCATGAATATGCCACCTTGGTGTCAGAGAACTGTCAGTTCTCTCCTTATACAGGAAGTTAAATTGAATATAATACACAAAGAGAAAACCAAATGGATTCCAATGTAAATTATATCATACTGCTTTTTAATTCATCCATTAAATTATAACAGTCGTGTTCTAGAAATGATTCATTGCCCCTTACAAAGCTGCATTAAATGCAGTACAAATATGAAAACTGAAATTAATAAAGAACAAAAGAGAAAGTAAAAAAAAATGAGAAAGGAAAAGCAAAAGAGTTTAAAGCAAAAATTTGATTATAAACTTGTTATAACTGTGAAGTTCAAAAACTTGATTATAAACTTGTTATAACAATGAAGTCCTCTAGCAGTTAGAAAAAAAAAAAAGGGATTAATTCTAAGGATCCAAGAATTAAAACAAAACCAATGATCCAATAGAATGCTGAATGTTTTTGGTATAAAGACAAGAATCTTTCCAGAAATTTACTTTAATATCTCAGGCTATTGTTTTCTTTAAATAGTAGTCACAGCTTCTAACTTGAAGCACCAAGAGGATATTTTAAGAAGGACATTTTTAGGTATCAATGGATTTAATTACATATTATATTATTTCCTCACACTTTCCCTTCTCTTGGAAAAAGTGTTTAATCCATTTGTACACTGCCCTATAAGGGTAGTCCCACTCAGGAGTCAGGACTGGAGTGGAGTTAAAAGAGAATCCCCATTTTTTTCGATATGATATGCATTTTGATTTCATTTTTCCTCAACTATCTTAAAACTTTTACAGTAATTTTTTTAAATCACTATTAGAAAAATATGTAAGTTCTACATTCTATCAAGATTAATGTTAATGGATATATTTACCCTGTTTTGAGCATTAAAAATACCTTAAAATATTAACTTCCTTTATATCTGTTTAAATGTATCTGATTATTTTAGCGTGTGATTCTAGGATTCCATGACATTGATATTATACGCTCAAATTTCTTCATATTCATATACATATTTACCACTTTTTTTGATCTCTAAACAAAAAACATTTTGAAGACCAGACTTACTTCTCTCTCTCTCTCTTTTGTTTAATTTTTCCTAAACTGGAAATGCATGATAGAAGATCTTGAGTAATCCTTTCTTATATAACTAACTCTTTGATGAATTGTAACATATAGTTTTCATCTAAGCATTTCTTTTTATCTCTGAGAGAATTGATAATAATTAATAAGCCCACAATACTAAAATTTGAAGACTCTTCAAATTTAAATACAGCGAAACTTGGTGTAATAAAAAATTTAAACAATAAAATGAGTTTATATATGTATGACTGCATCTTAGCTTGTGCCTACAAAGGTCTGACAATTAAGTTTGGGAACTCATTCTTGAAAAAGTGCTACATAACACAGTCACATCTGAAGTACTACTCTTGGGAACCTATGCACCAGTGCCAGTGCCTAGCCCACCCTACCAAGAAATTTTGGAATTCTTTTTCTCCAATGGATGAAAAACTTGTCATTACATGATGTCCTGGATGTCATCAATATGTCTTCCTTTCTATATTTCCTCCTTTATCTTTAGTTAAAGAAAAAAGTCATTTGGGGCCAAATCAGTTGGGTAGAGAGGTTGTTATATTATAGTTATTCATTTACTGGCTAAAATCTCCCTCACAGGCAGCACTATATGAGCTAGTGCACTGTCATGATTCGTGAGCCATGAGTTGTTGGCCAGCCTTTTCAGTTAAAATTTTCCTGTTTCTCTATCGATGTTTACTTGGTCTGCTTTGCTTGTCATAGTCAGTCAATTATTTTGACAGAGAATTAAATGAATTTTTCCAATGCTTTCACCAGTTCTGCTCGTTATTGGCATCCCTGACCTCTCTTCATCAGTAACACTGTCTCTTCCCTCAGGAAAGGGTTTAATCCATTTGTATATTGCCATTTTTTATGGCATTATTACCATAAACTTGGACTAACATATCTCTGATTTCACTTCTACTCTTGTCAAATTTAACAAGGATTTTATGAATATTTGTTGTATCTGCATTTGAAGTTCTGACATTCTCAAGGTGGCACACAAAAACATGCACAACAATAATGAACACCATTTAGCAAGACATTGCCACACATTGACTTGAACATAACTGTGAGATACTGATATACCAAGGTTATGGAACCTTATTGAGTTGTTTGTACAGTCCTGCCAACATAAGCACACGGTGGCAAGTTTATAAACTTAATTTTCAGACCACTGATCTTGAAAATATGACTTCATCTTGAAATGTTAGTACTTTAATTTTTGTATGTTTGTTTTAATAATCTTCTCAGTTAAAATCATTGCAAATACTGATCAAAACTTTTAAATAACTGCTTATAGGCATCTGACAACTAAAACTGAGTGACAAACTATTGGTCCAAAATTTAAGAACTGAGTCTAGAATTAGGGGTTACTTTTCTCATAAAGCTCTCAGAATCTGACAAGCTTAGCATTGTTGACTATCTCAATGTACAAGTGTTATAGAAAGTTAAAATCCCAAGTTATCTCAGAGTGGAGAAAGCTATTAAGCTTTCTTTTTATTTTGGGTTAGAATACCCCCTCCCAAATACATCCTGCCAAATAAAGTTACAACATAAGTGGACTAGTTTATCACATTTTGTGACATTAAATTAAGGCAACTCCAAATTTCAAGTCACACCAGGGACATGACACAAAAAAGTATAATCTGTTTTTGGAGGAGAAAATATGTTAAGAGATCTCACATAACTTCCATAAGAATCCAGTTGCCATTATGCACATTTTGTTTATACTCAATGATGCCACATTGGTGTCTCAGGCTTTTTTATTTTTCTTTATTATTTTTTTTCCTTTCTGCTCCTCAGATTGAATAATCTCTATTGATATGTATTCAAATTTATTGACTATTTTGTCATCTCTGTTATTCTTTTGACCTTTTTTTCTTCTAAATATTTTTTACAATTTTAGCTGTACTTTACAACTCCATACTTTTGATTAAGTGTTTTGTTTTTAAAAGTAAAAAACTACATTAAAATTCTAATACTCAAGACAAGTTTGATTTCTGAAATTACAAGAGGTTCTTAAATGTTAATACTTTTTGGTCACAAAAAGATGTAGACTTTACTTCTTTTGTATTTACCTGGATAGAGGTGAAGAACATTCTCCTTAGCAAAGTATCTCAAGCATAGAAAAACCAGCATCCCATGTATTCTATACTAATTTAAAAGTAGTAGATGAATAACTATAGGTCTACATGAGAGGAAAAACACAACTAAATTCAAGACATGGGCAGGAAGGTGGGATAGGAATGGGCTCAGTTAGCTTTCTTCTAATGGGTACAACGGAAGAGTATATGCCACAACTCCTAGTCAAAGGACTCAAAAATAACTTGGACTTTTTTTATAACAAAGGCAAATAATGCAACCTAACCATATGTACCCTTAGATTATTATATTATTTCTTAAAATATATATACACTTTTTTAGCATCCTCAATATATGAGAGATCTGACAACTAAGCTCTTGAATGTGCTACCATGTGCTTACATTGGTAACACTGTATAAACAATTTGGTCAAGTTTCATAACCTGGGTATATCAGTGTCTCATAGTGTGTTCATGTTAACATGTGGTAGTGTCTTGCTGAGTGATATTCATTATTGTTGTTGAATGTTTTTGTGTGCCACTATGAGAATGTCATAACTAAAATAGAATTCATAAAATTCTTGTTAAACTTGAAAGAGTAGAAGTGAGATTAGAGAAATGTTAGTCCAAGTTCATGGCAATAATGCCATAAAAAATGGCAGTGTACAAATACATTGAATATTTTTCTGAGGGAAAAGACAGTGTTACTGACGAAGACAGGTCATGGTGGCCAGTAATAAGCAGAACTGATGAAAGCATTGGAAAAATTCATTTAATTCTGTGTCAAAATAATTGACTGACTGTGACAAACAGATTAGACCAAGCAAATGCCAATACAGAAACAGTTAGGGAAATCTTAACTGAAAAGCTTGACCATCAACTCATAGACTATATAAGGCCACTATCCTACACTGGATAGGGCCATTCGCTTTACTTGGTTTATCTAGTAACATGTTAATCTTATCTAGAAACAGTCTCATAGAAACATGAAGAAATAATGTTTAGCTAAACAAGTGGAATGTAGTAGCCCAGTCAAGTTGACACATAAAGTTAACCATCACCATTGACTTTTTTACATTTAGAGAAATTTACCCTTATGAGTTTTGAGTAAAATAAAATTGAGTAATTGATTCTTCCTCAGATGTTCATTGATCATCAACTTGGTCCTTCAGATTCTTAGCAATGTAATAGGTCCTTTACATGTTGTCATTCTGTTCTACACGTGCTCTCTTACCTATGAATATTTGCTTAAAGATACACACAAAAGTAAATGAAGACAATCAGAGAGAAAAGAAATAATGATGATTGTAACACGATATATTTCTTTCAGGGATAAAAGTTTCTAAATAAGAAGAAACACTCAAAAATATTCTGAATCCTTATAAATCAAAAGAACCTCAAAATTTGGAGCACAACAAAGTGAAATTAAAGCACAAACATTGAGAGGTTTATATCATTCTTACAGCTGATGGACCACTAAGAAGGAGGCCATGTTGTTTCAGAGGACCACACTGCTTTTAAGTAAAAAATTCTAGAACCTCAGCAGAGATGGGATTGCAATTTTATATACAGATAATTCTGGACTTCCTTTACACAGGGAATGAACCTATTGAAAATACTGTAATTTGGCTGGGTGCAGTGGCTTATGGTTGTAAGCCTAGAACTAAGAGAGACTGAGGCAGGTGGATCCCTTTAGCTCAGGAGTTTCAGACCAACCTAAGCAAGAGTCAGACCCTTTCTCTACCAAAAAATAGAAAAATTAGTGAGAGTTGTAGAGGTCACTATAGTCCCAACTACTCAGGAAGCTGAGGCAAGAGGATAGCTTGAGTCCATGTATTTGAGGTTGCTGTGAGCTATAATGCCACAGCACTCTACCCAGGGTAACAGAGTGAGACTTTTCCTGAAAAAAAGGAAAGAAAATATTGTAAGTCAAAAGTGCATTTAATGTACCAATAAATCCATTATATTGTCAAAATATTGTAAGTTGTATCATTGTTAAGTCAAAGACTACCTGTACTTGAGTCCTCTGGATTTGATGACATCTACTTCCTCAAATGGCATTTGTTTGTTAAATAAAAGCTAAGTTTATAAAGTCTACTACTGGGAAAGAACACTATTTCTCAGAAAGTAATGTCTTAGAAAGGAAAGCATATTAATAGGCTTGTGGAAGGTTGTATATTAAAAAAGACTTAAGTGGTGGTGCCTGTGGCTCAAAGGAGTAGGGCACCAGCCCCATATGCCAGAGGTGGAGGTTTCAAACTTAGCCCTGGCCCAAAAAAAAAAAAAAAATTAAAAAAGATTTCAGTTAGGTGTTCAGATATAAACAACTAAATGAGATTAAACACTTTTTAAAATATGATTTTAGGATTCATGTTCACAGAAAGGCAATGGTCTGAAATTATACCCTGAATTAAAACAATTGTTTGATAAGTGACGAAGATAGATGACGAAGTTATTATGCTGAGGAGATATTTATCCAGATGAGCAATCTATTTGATTTAGTACAATAAATAAAGAATTTCTTAAATAATCATGAGGATACATACTGTTTATAAATTTACTTTCCTGGGCAAAAATTTCATGAAACCAAGCATCACACTCACAGTTGTGACCTTAATTCTCAATGTAAAGTAAATTATTTAAGATTAATTAAAAGTTGCATAGTTTAAATCTGTAAACTTACTGTGATTTCTTTCCTATGAATGGCTAAAAATTCTCAAGCTGGAGAAATATTCACATATGGTTAAGTATTAGCATGTACTTAATGGTGTGGGTACATTGAAATGTCTAATAAATATTGTGCTTTAATCATTAAAGTATTCTTTTTGTTGCCTCCTTCTTTTAAAATAATGTGTTCAAACCATTTTGTTGCTTGTTACCTAGAGTAAAATGGCATTCTTTGATACTAACCAAGAAGATTTAATTTGAACACCTAGGAAAAAATATTTTGGATAATTGAGTTTGTATCTTATATAGTACATATACTTCCATTGTTTTTAAATATTCACAAAACAAGTTTCCACTTGTATCAATATGCCAGTCCTGGGAGTACACAGATGGTTATACAAACCATATGGTGACTAATCCTCACTATTGAATGCAGTTCACATGGAAACATCTAGTCAAAATCAAATAAACAGATTATTATGTGCAAATAATTTCCCCTTTTTGTTAAAGTAAATCCCTTATTTATATCTGAGGGAAATTTTGACAATAATTTAACAACAAATTTAAATGATTTTGAAATGCTAAAACAATACTCAACTGATGGGATAGACCAGCAATTTACAAGATTGTGTTTCAAGATTTCAGCATAATCTCCAATATGTTTAAAGCCATAAAATGATATCTCAGAAATATTTTATATAATTATATTTAAAAAATCAAAATTTGTAAATATCACAGTGCTGAAAAGCAGAAAGTAGAAACTGAGCATGATAAATTTAGTGTCCTTTCCCTTTATTGTTGTATAACGCACATGGGGATTGTGTTATTTAAATCTCCTTTTGTTTTTAAACACAACTAAAAATCTTCATTATTCATAACATTATAAATACATATAATTTTATAAGTCAAAAATAAATAAATGCTGAACTTTGAACCACTACTCAGCATGAAAGTATCTCTGATGTGCTTGTTTTCATATAAAGCTCTGAATGACTAAGGAGTGAGTAGAGAGAGTTGTGGGAGCAGTGTCATTCAGTAAGTGAGAGGTGATAGAATCTGATTCACTGGTGGACTTTTGGTCTTTGTTAAAAACCATGGAAAATACAACTAATGTAACAGGAAAGAAACAGAGTATGGAAAAAATAGGTAGATGATTCAATGGGTGGATAAAAGAAGTTTATGGAGGCCATTTTCTTTCTTTCTTTCTTTCTTTTTCCTTTTTTTTTTATTTATTTGGAGATGGAATGCCACTTTGTTACCTTTGGTAGAGGTAGAGCATAGCTAACAGCAACTTCAAACACTTAGGCTAAAGTAATCCTCTTGCCTCAGCCTCCTGAGTAGCTGGGACTATAGGCACCCACTTCTAGCCCCAGCCATTTTTAGAGACAAAGTCTTGCTCTTTCTCAGGCTGGTCTTGAACTTCTGAGCTCAGGCAAACTACCCACCTCGGCCTCACAGAGTAAGGGAGGATTACAGAAGTGAGCCACTGCATCCAGCCTGCCATTTTCTTTTTGTTTCTTTTTTGAGGATAAATCTTTAAACTGTGCTGAGATCATTATTAAGCTATTCATTTAACATTAGAAAATCATCTATTTTGGAGACGTTATCTGCTTATCAATCACTTATTGTTATTAATGAGAGCAATAACAGGGTTCAATTTTTGTTAGGAATACATCTAACTTCTAGTGAAACAGCCATTGGGAATAATAGGTTATGTTAAGAGAAGAAGAGGAAAAATGAGGACACTTATTGGGCTGCATTTCTATGCCCATCACTGTTTTATATAGAATTAGTTCATTTAATATGAAGTGCCCAATTTCAAATCAAAAGTTTAATTTATTATAACTCAAAGAAGAAGCAATACAATTAAAATTAGAGGATGTACCCAAGCTATCGACACAGTTTTGCCATCTTAACAGTAGTTTGTTTATGTCATCAGTGAAGAAACCTTGAGAGCCAGTGGTTATGAAGTCGCAAAAGTAGTTTTCCACAGCTTGTTGAGAATTCAGCATTTTCTCTTGGGAAAAGTGTTCCAAAGCCCAAAAGAAGTGATAGTCAGTTGGTGCAAGGTCACAAGGTCTGGTTCATAGGGTGCATGATGGAGAGTTTCCATGACCAGGGTCTGTAGCTTGAGTAGTGTTGTTTGTGGGACAGTGTTGTCTTGGCAAGAGCTAAGAGGCCTATCCCTAAGCAATCTCAGCTGCTAAATCACAAGCGTCACCTGCATTTGGTTCAATTGGTTGGGGTAGACATCCACTGTAATTGACTGATCAAGTTTCATGAAGCGGTATTAGATAATACTACCCCTGGACCACCAAACAGACACCATTACCTTTTTTCGATGAATATTTGGTTTTAGCTATATTTTGGCACTTCATCTTTATTCAGTCATTGTGATGAGCAACACCATTGTCAGAAAGAATCAAATTTTCCTCACATATAACAATATGGTGTAGAAATGGTTTGCCTTTTTGTGCTGACACCAGTGATAGGCAAGCTTGGAGATGATTCCTCTTCGTGTACTCATTTAATTCATGTGAAACTCATTCTATTTCTTTACCTTGCTGATTGGTTTCAGATGATGTAATATTGTTGGCACAGTAACATCAAACCTTTCTGCTAATTCACTTGTAGGTAGACATGACCTCACTTGTAGGTCAATTCCATTACAACTTTCAGCTCATTATTATCCACCTTAGTCTCAGGTCACCCATGTGGCTCATTTTTAAGATTAAAATCAACAGAATGGAACTTTTCAAACCCTTGACATACAATGCGTTCATTAGCCACTTCTTTCCCAAACATTTCATTGATATTTCAAACTGTCTCTATGCTGCCCTGGTTCCATGACAGAAATCATATTCAAACTAACACAAATATTTCACTTATCCATGGTTTCACAAAAGTTGCCCTAAAAAGAATTTCAGAGATAATAACCAATCAAGACAAGTTATTTGAAAGAATGAGGATGTGCCTTCACAATAAAAATAAACCAAGAAGTGTCAAAGTGAAATGTCAAAGATATTAACTGTCAAACTTGGCACTGAAGGAAATCAGATATTTCATACATAATATATACATATGCTATATGTTCTAGATTTCTTCCCCCTTTGTATAGATAAAAGATTGAGGACTCTGTACAAATAATTTTCCCCAAACTATAAAGCTAATATAATAGGAATCTTCATTTCTAACACAAATTAGATGGATATTAGTGTGCAATCAACCTACTAATTTTTAACATATTTCTCTGACTTGTGAATTTCTTAAAAGCAAGCTATTATAAATATTTAAACAGATTTGTAATCAATTTTTGAAATAATACTTCACATATGGTCTGCATACTCTCTTTTTCATAATTATTTATTTATTTATTTTTAGAGATAGAGTCTGCTCTGTCACCGAGGCTAGAGTGCAAAGGGGCCATCGTAGTTCACTGCAGCTTTCCAATCCTGTGATCAATTAGTCCTCCTGCCTCAATTTCCCTAGTAACTGGGCCTAAGGGCCTAAGACCTGGCTGGCTATGCACTTTCTATCATGTAAGAAACCTATATCCAATATGATTGTCTTTACCTCTCTTTTCTCTATCTTGTGCTCTTAATTCCTTCCTTGCTTAATAATATGCTAAGATATTTCAAATTTATCTTAAATACTTTCTGCTTGCACCTAGCATTGGCCATTTATTCAAAGGTCTTGGTTTCTTTTACAGGGAAATAGTACAATGTGAACTACTCATTGCCATGTAATTTTTGTGATAAAATGCTTCCAAAGTTAAGGGCAATAATTTCTTCCATCTTATATGCCTTTTTGTAATGATACATACATGAAAGGAAAGAGGCCTAGCCATCTCAGTCCACTCCCACAGCCATTTGAGCCATTCCAGCTAAGGTGGCAAAGTGAAGCCACCTTTGATCCTGGGGTTTCTTTCTACCAAACTACCAACCAATGCTGTGGGAGCCAAGATTAGCTATCCCCAATGATCTCTTCCTGAATTCATGACCTCTGGAACTGTAAGCAATTTTATGCTAAATTGTTAAGATTGTTTGTTTGTTTGGTCTTAACACAATAATAGACCACAAAAGAAGTTGTTAAAGTGACCCAATTCAGTTATTTTTATAAATGTTTTGTGTTAACAGAGGTAGGAAATATTATTGTTAAAAAATACATAATGAATTAATAGTATTAGCAACACTATTAGCAAATAGTTAACTTCTTTGATTTTATATTTTTATTATTTTCTTTCATTGAATATCTTTTTTCATATTCATATTTATGTATATTAAAATTTTATGTTTATCTCTTCTGAGTGTGTATTTTTGAATATGCATGTTTGTATTGGTTTCAGAATAAAAATCTTAATGTTCAAAGTCTTTGATACTATCTGACTACTTAGTTATCTTTCTCGTGGGAATAGATGGATTAATAGAATGATGGTTTCATTCTTTCACAAAGTGATACCAAAGCTGCTCTGTGTTGATCAAAAGACAAGTACCATACCTCCAAAAATGGAGGCTAAATAGCTAATGCCAAACTGCTATTTAATTTATGTTTATTTACAATTTGTTTTTTCTCTACCATTATGTAACCTATTGCCTTCTTTACCTTCTTTCTTTCTTCTTCTTTCTCACACAATTTGTCTTTGTTACCTCCCACTCAAATACACAGATAAATATATAATACATGTATATGTAGCTATATTTATGAATATCATGATTTTGTATCTATGGTAGCTGTAATAAAGTTAAATTCTATCCCACCATGAAAATTCAGTCACTCTTTGCCAGAAACAGGCACTCTCTGTTCACACAAAAATTAATTGCAAATTGCTGTCAACATTCCTTTCTCTTCTGGACTAGCCAAGTTTGCTTCAAACTCATTCTAGAAACCAATTTGTTGGAATTAATTTATCAAAGGCTAATTCTACCAGATAGTCAATCCAACTGATTCAACACATACACTAACTTCAAAATTTAATTATGGGAAAATATGTGTTATCACCAGAACCATCAAAAGATAAATGTATCTAATTGTAGGCAAGAGATTTGAATAGAAAATTCTCTGAAGAAGACAGGTGCACGGCCTACCGACATATGAAAAAATGCTCATCATCCTTAATCATCAGAGAAATACAAATCAAAACCACTTTGAGATATCATCTAACTCCAGTAAGATTAGCCCACTTCAAAAAATCCCAAAACTATACATGTTGGCATTTAAGAAAAGGGACTCTATTCCTGGTGGGAATGCAAACTAATACGTTCCTTTTGGAAAGGTGTTTGGAAATCCCTTAGGGATCTAAAAATAGACTTGCCATTTGATCCTTCAATTTCTCTACTAAGTATATATCCAAAAGGCCAAAAATCACTTTATAACAAAGATATGTGCACCAGAATGTTTATTGCAGCCCAATTCACAGTTGCTAAGTCATGGAAAAAGCTCAAGTGCCCATCAACCCACAAACAGATTACTAAATTGTGGTATATGTACACCATGGAATATTATGCAGCATTAAAAAAGATGGAGACTTTACCTCTTTCATGTTTACATGGATGGAGCTGGAACATATTCTTCTTAGTAAAGTATCTCAAGAATGGAAGAAAAAGTATCCAATGAACTCAGATGTACTATGAAACCAATATATAATCACTGACACTTCCATATGAAAGCTATAACCTAACTACAGCCCAAGATGAAGGGGAAAGAGGAAGGGGAGGAGAGCGGAGAGAGGAGAATGGGTGAAGAGAGGATATTTGGTCAGACCACATCTATGGTGCATTTTACAAGGGTACATGTCAAATTTACTAAGTGTAGAGTGTAAACATCTTAACACAATAATTAAGAAAGTGCAGTGAAGTCTATGTTAATAACCTTTGTTGTAAGTATTTCAAATTGTATATAAAAAAAGAAGCACACTGTACCCATAAATCCATTTCCATTATTGTACACAGCTATGATTTAATACAAAAGATTAATACAAAAGATAATTTTGTAGTTTTAAAAGTTTTAAAAATGTAGACAATTGCATTGTATTGTCAATTTTAACTCAACTAATTATAATTTATGAATTTGATAAACTGTTTTATTTAATTAAGTAATAAGGTGCCATTTATTAATTTCTATGTTGGTGATCTTTATATATTTACTCTAATTAATTAAACAGAAAAACAAAGTGTTTTTTTAAATTATAAAAAATTTAGCTAAATTTTTGTTGACTGGAAGCAATTACATTCAAAAAATAGAGGGGTAAACAGAGGGATAGGTAGACAGGTAGACAAACAGATAATAGATACTAGACAGATAGATGATACACATTTAACACTAAAATTAACATAGTTGGTAAAGCCTCTTTCTGCTTTACTTTACAATTCTTTCTTTGAATAACAGCCAGAATTTGTAGAGCTAGATGTTTGTGTTAAATGACCCTGGTGACTTCTTATTTTGCTGAGACTTTCTCACACTATGGTAAGTGCAAAGTCAGAAGTAGTCTCAGGGAAGTAAATAATCCCCTTAGTAATGTGCTTAACCCACCTTTGGTGTAGTAGGAATAAGTTTCTTTAAGGGGTTATTCTTGAGTCAAGTTCTAAAAGATGCTTATTCCATTGCTAGGCGAAGGGTCATAAAGATGAACTAGATGGAAGGGAGATCAGAAGCAAACACAGAGAGTTTGGAAACCCAAGGTGAATACAGAAAAATAGAGGAGGATTGATGTTCTTCCAGCAAAAAGCTAGAAAAGGGAGTAATTAATAAGTTAGATTCATTATAGGCCTTTGAATTATAGTTAATAATTTCAACATTATACTATAGGTGAGTGATTCCCAATTGAGGAATATTTTACCCACCCAATATGGGCGGTATTTCGCCTGCCATGGGACATTTGGTAATGTCTGGAGACAATTTCATTGTCACACTTTGAGGTGGGAATTGTGCATAGCATATGAACAGCCATAACATGCACAGAATAGCTCACACAACAAAATATTCTCTGACCCAAAGTGTCAACATTATCAAGAGGAGAAAACCTGTTGTAATTTAATGAGTATTATTGAAAGTTTTAAAGCATGAAAGGGACTATTCAAATACGCCCATTGGATAGCTTATGATGATAGCTATATGGTTACATGAGATATAATTTAAAACATTCAGCATGACATTTCTCAGACTACATTAAATTTTATAGGTAAAGTAACATATACTTGCAATCCTTGTTTGACTTTCGGGACAAATGTGATATTTCCATTAGTGAATAATGTGTTGTTCAATAATACTTACAAAATTGAAACTGCAACCTGTAACTCAACGAATGGTTAAGGATTAATTTTTATCCCCTCTGTTACCATCTGTTTTGCTGTTTAATTGCACTTCTCCACAGAATATTATGTTTTAATTATAAAGGTTGAGAGAACATTAATTTGGTATAGGCTCAAGGAAAAGATGTCAATTAGATTTACCATTTTTTCAGTTTGACCCAATTTATTTTCCCTTTTATAACTGACAATAGGCAATATTTGAGAGCGGAACTGTACTGGTAATTGGTTCAATATTAAAGTGATCTGCCATTAATCAATCCAAATATGAAAACCAATACATTTGGAGTTTAATTAGACATTATTTTCTCAAATTAAAACTATAAGCTTAAAAGAAAGAATATTATTATTGGAGGGGAAAAATGTCAATTGAATTATGAAATAGATCTAAAAGTTGAAAGAAACACCAGTGATTTTGAAGAATTTAACTAAGTAATCTACCATCACAAACATTTACAAGCATCTGAATTTTGGTTCTTCATCATGAATACAATCAAATTTAGGAATACATTCAAAATAAGGTTAAAATATAATTTCAAATATATAATTTAAAGCTTCAAGACCACAATGTCCATACAAACACATTTCTTTCCCTTCATCTGCTTTAAAATATAGAGTACTCACATGTCAAATGCTATTATTGATTTGTATTCAAACCCAAGCATGCATTTATCAAAGTATGATAAAACCTGAAAAACATGAAAAACAACAGCTATTTAAATCATTACTCGTCATTAAAAACATGTGAAGTCAGCATTTTAGGGTAAATGAAAATCCTTAAATTTGATTGGAATTGCACTATGTCAATAGAAAAACGGTGGGCTCGGCGCCTGTGGCTCAATCGGCTAAGGCGCCAGCCACGTACACCTAAGGTGGCGGGTTCAATTCCCCAGTCCGGGCCCGCCAAACAACAATGATGGCTGCAACCAAAAAATGGCCAGGCGTTGTGGCAGGTGCCTGTGGTCCCAGCTACTTGGGAGGCGGAGGGAGGCAGGGGACTCACTTGAGCCCAGGAGTTGGAGGTTGCTATGAGCTGTGATGCCATGGCACTCTACCCAAGGGGATAGCTTGAGGCTCTGTCTCAAAAAAAAAAAAAAAAAAAAAAAAAAGAAAAATTGTGGAAAACTGATAATTATTAAAAAATCAAATCTTCTTATCCATGAAGATATATAATCTTTACATGACTAAAACTTCTTTAACCTTGTTCAGAAAAAAATGACTAGGTAATTTAAAATATTTATAAAATTTATTAAGCATTTTGCTCAATAAGTAGAAAAGTTTTAATGTATATCATTTTTTATTGTTAAGGGTGTATTATTATCATATTGGCTTTTTAAAATTTCCTGTTATGTTAAATATTATGAGGATTCTTTGATGTTTGATTACTTCTACCATCAATGATATAGTGTATAGACAGTGTTAGTTTAATTTCCTTTCTTAGAAATTTTAACTTTTAATTTATTTTTCAAGTTACACAATTCTGTTCAATTATAGTCAACATAGAAATTTTACCATTATATTTCTTACTTATCCTTCATTTTAACAACAATATTTGATTTAGTGTTGATATTTCTAATACCCTGGGAACCTTTTTACTGATGCTGCATTCCATCTGTTGCTAAACATTTTAAATGTAGATATTGTAACTTTGAGTTCTAGAATTTCCATATTATCCTATTTTCATTCAAATCTTAGTTAAAATTCTCTAGGTCTTTTTTTAAATTTTTTTTTCTATTAAATCATTGCTGTATACATTAATGCAATCATGGGGTACAGTGTGGTGTTTTCATATACATTTTGAAATACTCTCATCAAACTGGTTAACGTGGCCTTCATGTCATTTTCTTAGTTATCGATTTAAGACATTCATACTCTGCTTTTAGAAAGATTCACTTGTACTCTTGTAGGATAAACCAGAGAGGTGACCCCACCAATCACCTTCCCTCCCCTCAGCTACCACCTCCCCTCTCCTCTCCCACCCCTCTTCCCATATTCTAAGGCTATAATTAGGTTATAACATTCCTATGAAAGCTATAAATTAGTTTCAAAATAGGGCTATGTCCATTGGATACTTTTTCTTCCATTCTTGTGATACTTTGCTAAGAAGAACATTTTCCAGTTCCATCCATATAAATATGAAGGAGGCAAAGTCTCCATCTTTCTTTAGGGTTGCAGAATATTCCTTGCTGTACATATACCACAATTTATTGATCCATTCGTGAGTCAATGGGCACTTGGGCTTCTTCCATGATGAAGCAATTATGAATTGGGCTGCAAGAAACATTCTGATAAAAATATCTTTGTTGTAATGCGATTTTTGGTCTTCTGGTATATACCTAATAAAGGAATTGCAGGATCAAATGGCAGGTCTATTTTTAGTTCTCTAAGTGTTCTCCAGATGTCTCTCCAAAAGGAATGAATTAATTTGCATTGCCACCAGCAGTGTAGAAGTGTTCCCTTTTCTCCACATCCATGCCAACATCTCTGGTTTTGGGATTTTGTGATATGGGCTAATCTTACTGGAGTTAGGTGATATCTCAAATTAGTTTTGATTTGCATTTCTCTGATGATTAAGGATGGTGAGCATTTTTTCATATATCTGTAGGCCATGTGCCTATCTTCTTTAGAGAAATTTCTATTCAAGTCCCTTGCCGACCTTGAGGTGGAATCACTTGGTTTTTTTCTTGCCGATACATTTGAGTTCTCTATGGATTCTAGTTATTAAACCTTTGTCAGAGACATAACCAGCAAATATCTTCTCCCATTCTGAGGGCTGTCTACCTACTTTATTTACTGTTTTCTTGGCTGTGCAGAAGCTTTTTAGTTTGATCAGGTCCCAAGAGTGTATTTTTGAAATTGCTTCAATTGTCCAGAGGTCTTCCTCATAAAGTTTTTGCCCAATCTGATTTCTTCAAGTGTTTTCCCTATACTTTCATCTAGTATTTTTATAGTTTCATGTCTTAAGTTTAAATCCTTTATCCAGTAAGAGTCTATCTTAGTTAATGGTGAAAGGTGTGGGTCTAGTTTCAGTCTTCTACAGGTCGCCAGCCAGTTGGTCTAGCACCATTTGTTAAATAGGGAATCTTTTCCCCATTCAATGTTTTTAATTGGTTTATCAAAAATGAGGTAATGGTAGGTAGCTAGATTCACCTGTCGGCTTTCTATTCTGTTCCATACATCTACCTCTCTGTTTTTGTGGCAATACCATGCTGTTTTAAGCACTATCAATTTATAGTACAGTCTGAGGTCTGGTAGGGTGATTCCTCCTGCTTTGTTTTTATTCCTGAGTAATGTCTTAGCTATTTGAGGTCTTTTCTGATTCCATATAAAGAGACGTATTATTTTCTCAAGATCTTTAAAGTATGACAGTGGGGATTTTATGGGGATTGCATTAGAATTGTATATTGCTTTGGATAATATGGACATTTTAACAATGTTGATTCTTCCTAGCCATGAGCATGGCATATTTTTCCATTTGTTAACATTTTCGGCTGTTTTTTTTCTTAGAGTTTTATAGTTTTCTTTATAGAGATCTTTCACATCCTTTGTTAAGTATACTCCCAAATATTTCATCTTCTTTGGTACTACTTTAAACGGGATAGAGTCCTTGACTGTTTTTTCAGGTTGGCTGCTTTATAGGCTACAGATTTATGAGTGTTGATTTTGTATCCTGATACGCCACTGTATTCCTTGATCACTTCTAAGAGTTTTTTAGTTGAATCCCTGGTGTTTTCCAGATATACAATCATATCGTCTGAGAAAAGTGAAAGTTTGATCTCTTTTGTTCCTATATGGATATCCTTAATTGCCTTTTCTTCCCGAATTGCAGTAGCTAGAACTTCCATTACAATGTTAAATAGCAGTGGGGACAATGGGCAACCTTGCCTGGTTCCTGATCTGAGTGGAAATGATTTCAATTTAACTCCATTGATTACAATATTGGCTGTGGGTTTGTTGTAGATGGCCTTTATCAGCTTAAGAAATGTTCCTTCTATACCAATTTTCTTAAGTGTTCTGATCATGAAGGGATGCTGGATATTATCAAAAGCTTTTTCTGCATCGATTGAGAGAATCGTATGGTCTTTGTTTTTTGATTTGTTTATGTGATGAATTACATTTATAGATTTATGTATGCTGAACCATCCTTGAGATCCTGGGATAAAACCTACTTGGTCGTGGTGTATAATTTTTTTGATGTGTTGCTGGATTCTGTTCATTAGGATCTTGTTGAATATTTTTGCATCAATATTCATTAGTGATATTGGTCTATAATTTTCTTTTCTTGTTGGGTCTTTTCCTGGTTTGGGAATCAAGGTGATGTTTGCTTCATAGGATGTGTTGGGTAGTATTCTGTCTTTTTCAATGCTTTGGAATAGGTTGAATAATATAGGTACTAGTTCTTCCTTAAAGGTTTGGTAGAACTCTGACGTGAAGCCGTCTGGTCCCGGGCTTTTCTTTTTGGGGAGATTTTGTATAGCTGATGTTATTTCAGAACTTGATATGGGCTTGTTCAACATTTCCACCTCATTCTGGCTAAGTTTTGGGAGATGGCGTGCTTCCAAGTATTGGTCAATTTCTTTCAGATTTTCATATTTCTGGGAATAGAGTTTCATGTAGTATTCATTGAGGATTCTTTGAATTTCTAGGG
>CAUYQV010005958.1:0-31031 GCA_963574575.1 Galagoides demidoff
AACAGATCTTACACCATCACTGTTCGGCTGAGAAGAAACAAGTAACAAAACTTTGCAGTCTGGGTTTCTTTTCCTAACACTACAGGTCAGCAAAGCAGAATGCAATCTGCACAGTTACTAGGTCCGTAAATAACTTGCTGACTAATTCATTCACTCACTTGTCCTGAGTGTCCATGGCATCGGGCTAGACATTTATGAACCTGAAGGGCTAACACACTGAACGCACACAGTGCAAGGCAGGGGATTGCTGCATTCCTACTTGGCTTACCTGGTTTTAGTAATCGACCCGAGCCTAAAAGAGCAATTCAAAAAAATTTGTGTGAACATGGGGAGGCATTTTTCATCAAGAGTACTGAGAAGAAGTGAGGCCACGGTGGGGACCTGGAACGGAATCTGGCCTTCCTCTGGGGGAGGGTGCAAGCAGCTTCTGCCACCGCTGTCCTTCTGTTGGAAATGTCTGCAAAGCATGGGGATATTCGGGAAAGCTGAACAGCAGCTGCAGACGGACGTAACACTTTATATATTCTCACCCTAGATCACACACTTAATTAACAGTTTTAAATTGTAGAATCTCATCCAATCTTCTCAACAGGCCCCCCAGAAAGCTACTGTTATTTTATATATTTCATGCAAAGTAAATCTGAGCCTTAGAGCCTAGTGACACCTGCCCCAGCTGGGGCCCTGAAGTGTGAACTAGAAGTTCTTTAAGTCTGATATCAGGACGTGGGAAGCAGGAGTTGCCTGCTTGGGGATAAAGATATTTGACTTTTCACGGTGGCCAAAGGCAGTGTAGTGTGTACTGGAAACATCCAGGAAGCATAGGGATACCATCGTTCTAATCTGATGACAATCTGTGCATACGTGCTTAAGGCATCAGAATTTCAGGTGATTTCAGCCATCACCCAGCCTTGACAACATATGTCTTTAGCTCTTTCCAAGAGCAGAGGACAAAAACAAACAGTTATATCCAGGGTGTCCTGAAGATTGCTCCTAAGTCACCACGTGTAGGGAAATTGTAGCCAAATATACCTTTATTTACAAAATATTCATTACAAAATTTTACGAAGACATGGCCAACACATAAAAAATATTTTGTAAGTATTCTGTAAAATTTTGTAATGAATATTTTGCAAATAAAAATACATTCAGCTACAGTTTCCCATTGCCCCTATGTATAGGCCCTGTAGGGGTAACCTTTGGAATATCTTGTATATTATATATTGTAATATATATACTATCTGGGTACACAGATGCCCTGGACTTGTGATAGGATTATGGCCAGTAAATGCATCAGAAGTTTAAAAGGTCGTAAGTTGAGAAACCATTTAATAGTCACACCTGACCTACTGAATATCATAGCTTAGCCCTAGTCAACCTTAAACATTCACAGAGCATTTAGATCAGACTATGCTTGGGAAACAGATTGAATACAAATCTGCTTTGTAATAAAATGTTGACTATCTCATTCAGAATATACTATGTATCCCTTGGCCTGGAAAAGATCAATATTCAAAATTCTAAGTGTGATTTCCACTGAAAGTGTCTCACTTTGTCACCATCATAAGGTCAAAAAATTGTTAAGTCAAACCATCTTAAATCATGGGTCGTCTGTTCAGTCTTCTTGTCTACATTCAAAATTTGCCTGTGTGTAAAGAGAGCATTCCAGAGCTGCTGCCTGACACTGAAAATACTACATTTCTTACCGGTGTGGGCCGTCCTGCCACAGGCAGATCCACACTGTGCAGACGTGTGGCCTTCAGCTAAGTGAGCCATGAAGTTAAAAGGACTAGGGTGCTCTTGTTCCATGTTTGTGCAACAAAAATTTTTACATTAGGACTTATATATAAATCATTAGCAATGCTGTTTCATTAAATAGAAAGCACGGCCACTTCGTTTTGAGTCTGAGGAGCTTGGAACTCCCGAAGGTTGGCTGAGACTGTGTTGGAGGGAGAGAAGCTTCTGCATTAGTCTTCCTGAAACGCTCACGAGCTCCCACAAGGCCCATCTCATGCTTTGCCAATTACTTTGCTCACTGCACTCTGTTCTTCTGAGACAGACATGATATAAAATCAAGACAGTAGTTCAAACACAGATAAGAGATCAGGTATGGGGAAAACGTGTGTTCTGAATACCCTTAAGGACCCATAGATAAAATAACAATTTCTTTATGAGCACTAACTTTTTCACTGAGAATTTTGAAACAAGTCCTGATCTTATCAGTTGTCAGAAAAATACAGGAGTTCTAGCAATCTACCAGAAGATAGGGAAGAAGGTAGGAGACTTTCTACGCTGGAATTAGCAAATTTTAAAGTTTCAGCAACTCTTTTCCTGAAAATTTTTATTAGTGATTCAGAAATACCTGAATGGAAGTCAGGCGTGAGGAATGGTTATTGATAAATACACCAAGTTACATAAAATACGAAATGTCTCTTAAAATCCAACATCAGGCTTAAAATGATAGCTCTCTCTTTTAAAACACAGTCTTGTTTTTGTGTAGGCTACACATTTTCCTAAAAGCTGCAAATAAATTTAACATTTTTAAAGTTGTCAATTAGTTCATTCCAGTGAATTACAGGCTTGTAGATCCCAAGCCAATGCCTTTGCCCAACAATTGAAATTGGTTCCTGGAGTATTACTTTAGTCCCGCTAAGTCTAATGACCTTTCCACCCTCCAAGTTTCAAGCCACAGATTTCAGGAACAGAGACCAATGAAATATGTCTCCTCCACTGCAGCCAGCAGGAGTAGCGAGGAGACATTCTGCGGCTGGTAAACAGCGTGTTTCTTAATAAGAAAATGACTGAGCACTGTTAACACACCAAGTCATTTCCTGGCCTGTGTTTTACATGTGGCTTTCTGTTATTGTCTGATACTCTGACTCTGCACCCTTGATACCTCCCTCCATCTCCACCTGCACTGAAAATCTTTCTCTTAGTCTTTCCATTCTAACCAAATGGTTATTGACAGAGCACAGGGGCCCTGGCACAGTAGCGATGGGAGAGCTAGCTCATAGAGAAGGAAAATTTCCTCTAGGGAAATGAAAGATGCCATTTTTATGTCAATTTATGCCAAATTTCATACTTTAATTTTGCTCAGGGTTCTGGTATTTTTTTGTGCCACCAACTTGTCCATAGTCAATGTTTTTCTGTTTCAAAACAAAGGATCTGACAGGTGGAGCCCCTCCTCCCCTTCCTGCCCAGGCCTCTCTGTGGCTCAGCCTACCATTCCCCACACAGAATGTCCAGCATGGCTTTGCTGTGAGGACCCGGGGATCAGGGATCAGAAACAGAACACAGGCGGGGAGACCAGATGAGCCGAGACGCTGTGTGCCTGTATGCACTCTGCCCTTACTCTGTTATTTTTTTGGTTTATTTTTAATCTTTGACTTCTCTTCAACACTTTGGTTTGATTTCTCCCAAGAAACTAGTTTAGATCCAAGTGCACTTATAAAGTGGTACGTGGTAGTGAGGGTAACTTGCAAGGACCCTTCATAACTCACTGAAATGTTATTAATTCACGTTGAAATGGGTAGATGGATATTTTGCACCATATCTATGCTTTACATAAGACAACATTTTACTGAATGCCGCGGTATTTACTGTGAGTGTGTTATAAATTCTAGTATGCAAAGAATTTAGTTTTCTGGATAGCATTTAGCAATAAAATTATGATTTAGATATTATACAAGGAGTCATAATGGAAAGATCACCGGATGAGACAAGAAGGGAAGTCACCAGCCCCTGCGTCACTGTCCCCACTCGGGGCCTCGTACTGACTGAATTATGTCCTCAGCGTTTGTACACTGAAGCCCTGATCCCCAGTGCCCCTGTGTTCAGAGACAAAGCCTCTAACGAGGTGACTAAGATTAAACAGAGTCATAACCGCAGGCCCTGATCCCATGTGACTGGTGCCTTCTAACAGAAAGAGTTACAGGGTGTCCCACCACAGAGAGGCCAGGTGGGGAGGTGGCCTGCTGCCGGCCCAGGAGGGATGTCTCAGGAGCAGCAGGCCCTGGGCACTGGGCTCGGACTTCCAGCCTCCACTGTGTGACAAAATAAATTTCTGTTGTGTAATTCACCTGTCTTTAGACTGTTGTTATCTTAACCCTGGAGAACTGACCAGGGCCCGTCAGCAAATCATTTGGCTTCTGAGTGCGCTGTCCTCACGTTTGCTGCCCGCTGCCCGCTGGCCTGCCCGGAGCTCCTTTCGGGCAAGTTTCCCTCCGCCTGTCCCTGGAGGCGCCTGGCGAGGACCTGCCCGCTGCCTCCTGTCACTGTCACTCACCTCTGGGGACCCCACGTGCTCCTTGGATCCCATCACTACCCTGCCAGACCTCTCCTCTTAAACCTTAGAGTCCTGTATTTATTTTCTTATTGACATTTGGAATTCAATATTCTTTTCTGCTTCCTCAAACATAAAATATTCAAAACCAAACTGGCGCCTTCCGCTGTGGTTGCCTGGCGTTTCTTTCTCCCCTGAGCCATCCCGGATCTAGGAACCCGCCTCGGTGGTCGCCTCCAACTGCCTTTCTCCCGCCCTCCCTCCAGCCACCTGCTACTCCCATCTTAGTCCTCCAGATGCCCAGTGGGGAGCCGCATGCCCCCACCCCCTCAGAGTGTAACAAAATTGTTTTTTTTAAATGCAAATAAGTTTATGATACTTTCTTTAGGAAGACAAAATCTTACATATATTTGCTTTCAATTTTTTTAAAAAAATATGCCTTAAAAAGCTCAGTCTCCGCTCAACTCTGAGGTCGTCTCTGGCCCTGTTCCTTTGCCCCCCAGGCCACTCTGTGTCAATGCAGTTCTAGTCTATCAGGCCCTACTGCCCACCGGGTGGGTGGTTCTTACCTCCTGACTCTCCGCCGGCCTTTTCCCTTAGTCTGGATGCCTTTTCTTCCTTATCCTGGATAATCCCTCCTCAAAAATCAGCTCAACTAAGATATGACATTACCCACCTGCTCGACCTCCCGCCACAGCAGGGCACGTGCCCTGGTCTGTGTACCCGTGACATTTGGTATGTCCCTAACAATTTTCACTAGTATTTTAGTCAGTTGACTTCAGTAATATCTCATCAGAATAGTGCTTGGCATTCTATATTATTATCCTGCTTGACTGATAAATATTAATTGAATGAGTAAATGAATGAAACTCACCGAATCTGGAAATGATAGTGTATATTGCCTCAGTGGGAATCCCTTAAAAAAACAACGTGAAACAGGCAAAAAGAATGAGAAACTGAGAAAAGATTATCATGGAAAAAATAGGCTAATAGCAATTCAATGTGTAATTCATTTCATGTGTATTGTGTAAGATTCATAATGATTGAGTAAAATGTAAAAATTTCAACTCTATTAGTGATTTGGAAACTTTCACCCATAAATCTAGGTTATGCTGGGAAGCATGAAAGTTGGAATTTTACTTTCTTTTCTAGTTTTTAGTTTTTAAGCTCCAATGATTTTTTTTGCAAAATTCATTTAGTATCCATTGATTCTTGCATTCTTGAAAATCTTCCCGGAGGGATGATTTCCAGATTCTACTTTAATATTGTCCTCTGCAAATTTTACTAAAAATTCTCATAGTATTTGGATATTCCTTTATTTCTGACTTATTCTCCACGTGGGCTTGCATTATTCACTGAAATAATGAATTGTATTTGGAAGGGTCTAGATGGTTTTCCAGCCTCGGCATAAGCACGTTGAGAGCCTTGGCACTCTATTTTTTGAGGGAATGCTTTCCCGAGTTGAAAGGATTTTTCTTTTATTACTGCAAATTATGCTTCAGTGTTACTTACATCAACTTGCTGGTCCTAAAGATTTCATCTGTACCAAAACTGATTTTCCATAAGACAACACTTCCAATTTTGTAAATAAAATAATGGATTTGAAATATTTGTCCTTATAACTCTTCTCTAGCCAATGTTATTGTTTTCTAAGCACTCAATTGATATTATTAACTGATAAGCCTCATGTGAATTTCATCAACCCACTGAATCTATAAACTAGAAATGATATCTATATAGATTATGTTCTAAAATCTATAGATCTATATGGAACCATATAGAACCATTAAGAATTATATATATAGTTCTTAATTGTAGTTCTATAATCTACAAACTACATATTATAATCTATAAAGTAGACATGTGAGGAACATATTTCTCATATGCACGCCCTTTATAAGTCAACATTGCACTGCGTGTAGGTAATATCCCTCTGACCAGTATTACGCATTCTGGGTCCTTGGTCCTGCAATGGGCTGCATTACTTTCCAATTGTTTTATGCCACATCCTTGCTGTTGTTCTCAGAAGACTTTGTTTGCCAACGCCTCTCTCAAAGAACTGGAAATAATATTGTACAGCTGGAATGACAAAAATATGGTGCGGTTCTGAAAGTCCCTCGAATATGACACCATACGTACAAATGAGACGCATACTGGCTTGGGCAGCTCTGTGGCCTCCAGGATCTCTTAGCTACTGAGTGATGTTTTTGCAACCAAGATCAATGGCAGCATTCTTTAGCTAAGAGCCTACATTTCAGGTCAAACAGTGGGTTCCAATTCCAAAGATAGGTTTAGATACACTGCTATTAAATCAAGGTTCTAGTCTCCTGAATCCAAGTGACCACTTACACACTGCGGTCAGACTTCTAGCCAAGATAATTTGAAATCATAGTTTGTTGTTCCAATGTGAATGTATACCTTCGAGTCTGATTAAAATGTGAAACAAAAATCAAATCTTGTGATAGTCTGGTGGTTATGTTCTCCTAATCCATAAGATATACAATTACTTTTTTACTAATAATTAATTTTTCAATGCAAAGTCTTAGAACCTGACACAAATCTACCCAACAACTGTGTAATTCTAGCCCATTTCTAAAATTCAGCAAAGGAATCGTAACTAACTGCCAAAGTACCTTACCTGAAGATTTTCTTTTTATTAATAGGCCATTCTCTTTCCGTCTTTTTTTAATGTTATAACCTCTTCTTCTTCATTCTACATCTTTTTTCTTAAGATATATGTATCCCTTGCATGTGAAAACCCCACACTGTACCCCAGAAGTGCATTAATGTACATAGTTACCATTCAATAAAAAATTTTTAAAAAAAGAATGAAAAAAAAGATATATGTATCCCTTTGAATTATTCTCACGAGCTTCATTTTTATGGACGCTGTTGGAGGTGCAGCCATTCTGTATGCTTGTACCTCTTAGTTCATTTCCCATCTGTCTGTAGTACATATTCCTTGGGAGGATTGCCTTTGATTAATCTGATACATTTTTAATATTTTCATTTATTTATTCTGATAGCAGAAACCACGTCTCTGGGTCAGGGACAGAATATATCACTGCAGCAGTAATTACACTAGTTCTTGGTCCCCACTCTGCCCCTGCAGGGTGAGAGATAGATAGGGGAGGCCTGGGCAAAGGAGGCTCCAATGTGTGAATGTGGGCACTGACACGGGCTGCACCGTGACCCGTTCTTCTTGAGAAAGGAGAGGAATATTTGTTCCCTAGTGGTTTAAGTTCTTTGGAATGTAAGGGGTTAGCTCTAGATTCATCCTTGGAAGTACAAACAAACACCAAGCAGAAAAAAATGTCTAGAGATCTCTTTCCCTATCTCTTCAATCACCTTTTAGCTTTCAAGATTTAATCTTCAGTCCAAGATCCATTTGTTTTTTCCTCTGAAAGTCCCACCCATACAAAAACATAAAAATATACATTCATTTACATGTCTATGAAATCTCTAATTCTTGTATATGGAAATTTCAATTAAAAATATACATATCTCTTTAATATAAAGAAATAAAAATATGCAAAAGGTAAAAATATATTTGATATGTATAGAAAGAGTAAAAAAAAAAATCATATAGTCATACCCTTTCCTGAAATGAGATCCTTGCTTCCAAGTCTTCTATTTATGTAGGTTAAATGATCCTGTATTTTCAGATACCAATTCTCGCATCTCACTCAGTGACTATGTGGTTGATTCATGCTGATCTCAGTTAATGTTTTAATGAGAGCAATAGGGTAGAATTCTCCTGTATTTCTTTCTGTATCTTCCATAGCATCTTATCAAAACTGTGATGGTCTCAACACTGTGATGGCCTCAAAACTGTGAAGGCCTCAAAACTATGATGGCCTCCACATTGTGATGGCTTCAACACTGTGATGGCCTCAAAACTGTGATGACATCCTTTCTACTCTCACATCTACCCCGATTCTCTTTCTCTGTCCAACCTTTTGGCATCTCTGGGCCACATTGGAAGAGGAAAAGTTGCGTTGGGCCACACATTAAATACACAAACATCAAGGAAAGCTGATGAGCCAGGGAAAGGTTCAGGCATAATTTCCATGTCTGCCACTATAGATAAGCAAAACGATCCATAATCTTCATTATGCAGCAGCCCATTCAGAGAGTCTTTCTAAATTGCCGAACAGGTCCCAAGTTTGTGATCACTAACAGAGAAAGTGTACATATCTAAGGAATAAAGTGTCTTTATTGAGATATTTTTTATTATGAAAGTAAAAGAAAAGCAGATAACCTTAAATGAGTAGGATGTTTGACATTGTGTTTGAGAAACAAATACATCAGTACCTGGTTCATGGAAGAAGTTGCAATGCTCAGTGAGTTCTCCAGGGGTTCAGAGGATGCTCTGGTTCTAATTTTATTCTTAATGTACTTAATTATTTTTTTTTTCTTTGAGATAGCATCTGACTCTGTCACCCTGGGTAGAATGCTGTGGCATCATCATAGCTCATAGCAACCTCAATTTCTGGGGCTCAGGTGATCCTCTTGTCTCAGCCTCTGCAGTAGCTGGGACTATAGGTGCCTGCCACAATGTACGACTAGCTTTTCTATTTTTGGTAGAGACAGGGTCCACTCTTGCTCAGTTGTGCTTCATTCTTACTAATAATTGCTCACAAATCTAGGTGCTTCCAAAAAGTGATGACACAAACACAATGTGATTGTGAAGGGCGGCATGTTTATCAATGGGGAGACAGGACCATAAAAGTCCAGCAGGGAGATGTAGATGTGATCAATTTTTTCTTTAAGTTGACTGTCAGATCACAGCTCTGTGCATTCCATTTGAAAATTGGCAGGTTACATATTTCTGTTGACTGAAAATGGAATCACAAATGCACCAAAATATTATTTTCCCCCAAATCTTAACATCTGTTTTCAAATCCTTGCATCAAATTGAAAAACAAGGCTGTGTTATTTCACTGTTCATAGCAATGCGTTTAGCCTCCATGTTGAATGCATGAAATTGCTCACCTTCATTTGAGTTTGCCATGATTTCAGTTTCATTTAGAACACTGTTATGGTGTGAAACATTGTATTGGTAAGTGGGTTTTCACCTTAAAGACACATGTTTAACTCATTTAAACAAGAAGCTAAATACTCAAAATACTAAATCTGTAAGCTAGTTTTTTTTTTCATCAAGTTCTGGCACACATTTGGTTTTCAATACATAAATGAGTTGATAGCATGTTGAAAATAATCAAATCTTTTCAATATTTGGCCTCGACTTAGCCATCTTACTTGTGAACAGTAATCGATGTCACCATAGTCAGCATCAATACTGTTAGGGAATTTCTGAATTGGCAGTGATTGAATCCCTTGGCCCTCAAAGTTAGTTCATAGTCTTGATGATGGCTTGAGTGATGTTATCCATTTCTAAAGCTAATGTGCATCAATTTCCTTGATGTGCTACATAATAATACTTCATCAAACATGCCTTTGGGCACAACTGCATCATCTTCTATTAATTCTACACGTCCCTCTCTTTTACCTACCATTGCTGGGGCACCATCAGTAACTATGCCAGATATGTGGACAATGGGTCAAGAAAATCACTTTCACATATTTTTTTAGTGCTCTGAATAAATCTCTCGATTTAGTTGTGTCTATTAAGGGCACCAAAGAAGCCATTTTCTCAGTGACAAATATATATTCATCATCAATACCTCTAATAAAAATGGTAAATTGAGCTGTGTTTGTAGCATCAGTGCTGTCATCCACCACCAAAGCTTACCATTTAAAATTAGCAGCTTTGCTCTCCAAACTTCTTTTGATAGATTTTCTAGTTTCTTCAATTCATGTGGTTATTATCTGGGGAAGCAAACTGTTTTTAGAAATATCCTTTTTTTTTTTTCAGGGCAAATTATATCTGCTATGCTTTCCATACATTTCTTAAACTCACCATCAGTGAATGGTTTGATTTTTTTTGCTCTTAACTACGCTACCACATAACTAGTTTTTACAATGGACTGTGGAGGTGTCAGGACGGCTTGTTCTTTATCACTCTCCTCTAGATGCAGCTCTGAACAAGAGAGAACAACTGAGTTTCTTCCACATCACAGGGTCTGTGAAAATGAAGGACCTTGTGTCACCACAGGTGTGACAAACTGTACACTGATGCCAGTGAGGGCACCAGGGTTGTTACACATGGATGATTGATTGCTGTGTGTCTTCATTCTTCAATATTTTTAATGATGATATTGTTGGTATCCTTGTAAAAGGAGCATGTGGGTTGGATGATGAAATTAATTGCCATTTTAGTACATATGTCATTAGATTGTGAGACGTCACCTTCACACCTAATTGAAAAGACCACATGTCACTTAGAGACCCCAGACTTTGTACAGGATACAGTGACAGGATTGGACTTTGAGTTGTCTCCTTGGTAATGAGGGATAGGGTAATGCTTGGTGGGTGAAAGACAGATTGTGGGAGAGATAGCTAACTGTCCACAAAAGCGTGTTTTCTCTTCCATAGTATGGGGTTTTTCATTGGAGCACAGAGGCAGAAATTTCCAGGTTTTCTTGTATCTAGCTGGGATCCTGCGACGGGTTCTGTCCAATATCATGTGAGTGGATGAGACTTGAGTCACTTACAAAACTGGCTTATTAAATGTCCCTGGCACACCTCCCTTGTTTTCCTTCATTCCAATCAGATAAAAAGAAGAGAAGGGAGATCTCCGAAGCCGTGTGTTACAGACGGCAGAGCCTCCTTCAGTTTAGTCGTGAGAGAGATCACAGAGGGGCTTTCTGCTGACAAACGCCCGCCTTCTGTGCTACAAGGGCAAGAGTCAAGTCTCTGTATGGTGGAGGGATCATCGTGTGTGAGTCTATTTGCTGAATATTACTATCTCAGGGAACATTCCTGTCCGTATATCACCTATCTCCATCCCTGGAAACATAGAAGATAGCCAGTAAATGATTTTTGAATGATTTGGTGAAAATATAATTACAAATTCTTGCACTTGTGACTTTTAAAATAACATTTCCTTTCCTACAGTTTTAGCAGTTAAAGGAGGTTCACCATTTGGATAAACCCTTGCTCACCCCCACATCTTCCATTTGTTATGCAGGCTGTTTCTCTTGCTGTTTTCTCTCAATTCACAACATACTAGAGGTCTCAGTTGTGACTTATTTCTCATTTTATTCCTCTGGATATTTCTTCAGAATTTTAACTGACCCAACCTCCCCTCCCCCTACACATACACGTATCACAGAAAAGTAGAATTCCTGGAATTGGCAGAAAAAAAAAAAAAAGAAACCTCTCTTGGAATAACTAAGTAATTTTTTTACCCTCTGAAGAAAATTAATGTCATGTTAAACTACTGATGATAGGATGGCCTTTCTTTAATATGATAAACATTGGAGGTTATTGACCTTAATGTGACTGCAAGAATTTATTATTTGGTTCTTTGCAAAAATATCCAGGCTCTTTCTCATATTGAGTCTTTTGGCAGACAATGGATTGGCCACGGGCATTGGAAAAAGGTTTTGCTTTTTGTCTTTAGGACTGTGTTTGGTTCAGTGCCTTTCCGAAGTCCAATTCCTTCATAATATGGGCTCAGAAACTTTCTAAGAACCACAAATATAGGAAACAAACAATACAGTACATTGTTAAATCAAGCCCTGATTCATTTGAACTTGGCAATATGTCAGATTTATTTTTTTATTGCAGAAAAAAATTCCTTTTAACAAAACTTCTATTTCAAGCTACATTCAAATTATTATGACCTTATCATCAAAGTTTAGATGATCAAAGTTGACCATGTCGCTTCATTCTAGTAACTTAAGGTTTCAAAAGAAGTAAACCTCAAACTTGTGATTTTATGCAGTGTTTAAATGAGTTTAGGATGAGGAAATGGAAGGTGTGGCTATAAATTAAAGCCGTTTATGGGATGTAGAGGGTTTTTATTGCACAGTAAAAGCGTCATGGAAAAGAGATTCATTATTTGAACTTTTTTTTTGGTGCTCTTTTTAAACTTCTTTACTGAATACAAGAAATTCATTTTAGCACAACTCAGCAATAGCTCCCAAACTATGTGCTTTAAAAAAACTACTTAATGGAAAAAAACTAATTCTTATATTCTAAGATGGATATCTTTCCAAGGAAAACATTCATTTTTCTTGGTAGGTCTGCAAAAGCTAACAAAGTCATAGATTTATATAAGAATCTACTGAATGTGTATATTCCAATTTTCAGCTGCAGAAAATTTTTAGTATTTTTTCGTAACACCTTCATAACGTCCAGTCGGTGATCAACCCATCCCAGTTCATTTCAGGCTGGCCGATGACAACAGACTGAGCATGCCTTCAGTTTTAGTAAACTGGAGACCTGATTTTTTTATGACTATGGAGCTTTGAGTTCCCTTTGGTTAGAGCAAATAGTTTTAGAAAACTGTCAATTACAAAGTCTTCCCCTTCCCCACAGAGATATAAATCGTCTTCTGGCTTCTGGACACTTTTGCAACCCGGGAATGTCTTTCTCAAAGATCTGGGAGCCATGTCTATGATAAGTAATTACCAAGAAAAGATGGCACCTCTGTCTCCCCGTGTCTTTGGGAGGGTAACAGCCTAACTTAACATAGGTGACCTAATATAGTTCACCAATCCACCCCCTGACGTTTTCTAGTACTTTTTATTACACCATTCCAGAACTTTTTCCCCCTCTTTTTTTTATTTTCAATAGACTTAGAAGTCTATTGTTCAAAAGTCAAATAGCTTTTGTTACATGGCTGAATTGTATAATGGTGAAGTCAGGGCTTATAGCGTGCCCATCACCAGAAGACTGTACATTGTACTCAACAGGTAATTTTTGATCCCTCACTCCCCTCCCACTCTCCTCTTTCCTTAGTTTCCAATGATGGGTTACAACATTTATGATCATATATACACATCATTTATAAGTAAGAACATCGGGCAATGGTTTCTCCATTGCTGTGATATTTCAGTTAGTATAATGATCTCCAGTTCCATCCAAGTTGCTACACACAACATTATTTTCTTCCTTCGATGGCTGAGTGGTACTCCAGGGTGTATATCCCACATTTTCTTTATCCATGCTTTAGTTGACAGGGACTAATGTTGATTCCATCTCTTCATAATTGTGAATTGCAATACAATAAATACTCAGGTACAGGTTTTTTTTTTTAATTTTTAATAGTTTATAGGGTACATTGATGTTTCGAATTAAATAAAGTCAGGGTATTTAGAGTAACCATCACCTTAGGCATTTATCACTTATTTGTGTTAGGAGCATTCCATTTCTACTCTTTAAGTTATTGTAGTTTGTACCCCAACTTGCTATTAATTCAGTCACTTTTCTGTGCCATCAAATGTCATTCACTATATCAATCTATGTATTTACACCTGTTACCCATCCCACTTTATTCTCCCCTCCCTGCTACTCTTCCCTGTCTGTGGTAACCATCATTCTCCTTTCTGTCTCCATGATCTCAATTGGTTTAATATAAAGTTTCATATAAGAGTGAGAATATTACAGATTTTTCTTTCTGTACTTGGCTTATTTCACTTAACATAACATTCTCCAGTTATATCCAAGCTGTTTAAAATAGCAGAAGTTAATTCCTTTGTGTAGCTCTATAATATTCCATCATGTTTATAACCACAATTTCTCATTTATTCATTCATTGATGCATGGTTATGTGGATTTCAAATCTTGGCTATTGTGAGCAGTTCTGTAGCAAACATGGGAGTGCAGATGTCTTTTGACATACGGAGTTTCTCTGCTTTGTTTATATACCCAGCAGCAAGATTGCTGAGACATACAGTAATTTTATTTTTAGCTTTTTTTATTGAAGAACCTCCATACTGTTCTCTATGGAGGTTTTACTCATTTAGATTCCCACCAACAGTGCTAAGAAAAAAGAATGAACTCAAGTCATCCGAGTGCTTAAAGACCCAATTATCTCTTGATTCAGTGGGGTTGAGTTCAGACTCTCCCCTATTACACTGGTCTTCAATAAAGTCTTTATTACTTGTTTAACTCCAATTGATATATTCTTTGCTTTGACAGAATTTCCCCAGGAATGGCAGTGAAAGTCCACATCCCAGGAATTACCTCAGTTGCAGGCATTCTGGGATAGGTAGTCTTGGTGTTTGTTAATTTTTGAACCATCCTTTAGCCTGTCTGTAGGTGGTCTGCAAACTGTTGATATCTCAGCAGAGTGGGCCTTCCAAAGCCTGTGCTGCCGTGCGCAGTGGTCTGCGTGGCGTTCTGCTGCTGGACAGAGGAAGTGCTTCATAAATATTTGTCCAGTGTGTAAGTTGAGAGCACCAAACAAAAATGTAAACATATGCTGATACGATATTTGCTGTCATTGTTAGATAAATTTAGTAACAAATGACCTTTTTTCCTTTACTCATGTATTTATTAAGACATTAATTTATTCATTCTGTGCATTCTTCAAATAGATTTTAAGCCCCTATTCTCAGCCTATCAGTTTTTGTAAACTTTCATAGTTTACAGAATTGCAAAAAGAAGTACCAATGAACTGAAAATAGCAATGGCAGCAGCAAGGACACATACACACACATTCCCTCTTTCACACATACACATACACTAATACGTACCTCCCACACACAAACAATTGTAAACTGTGGAAAGTCCTGTGGCTAAAAGTTAAGAGTGTGATATCAGAGTCTGAAGTAGGTGTTGACTATGACTTTCAATTTTTACCGCTTACAATCTTAAAATGTCCTTAAGCATTTTAGAAGAGTTGATATTTGCTTTTTATTTTGGTTTGGCAAAGATCGTGTCCAGTATCTTGAGAGGGTCTCATTTATTCTTGTCAGCATACCCAGTTGCTAAGAAAAAATCGCATGGAGATTCCATGAGCTCTTTGCACTAGGGACTGTCAGTAACAATTTGGCATGTGCTGGAGACCATTTTCAGTATCCCAGATTTTAAAGTATTATTTAAAATGTTAATAATGAATTTAAAGTTCACATTTTAGAACATAAAGATGAGTCCGTTGGGAAAGGTTATCTTGTGAGCTAATCGAACTTATATAGCCAGACAGCTGGAAATTACTTTTTTCTATTATTCTGGGAAACCAAAAATGATACATATTCCAAGTAATGCAGGAGAAAGGATGATGCATCATGTCTGACGAAGGTCTGTGCGTGGCGCTGGGGTCACAGTCACCTCTACGCCTTTCTTTTGGCACAGTAGAATATGTGTTTCTGTGTGTGTGCATGTGTGTGTCTACCTGCAGGATACTATCTTTAGATATTATGTGCTTGTTGTGACTATTGGAGTAGAACTTTGGGTGCTGACAGATAATAAACCATGCTTTCCCAGTAGTGTTTTCTCATTTCTTTAGCACATTTTTAGTAACTCCAGCATGTTCCATTCAACGTCACAGAGACACTTGTGGGTCTGACAAATGGGGTTAGACTGGAAATCTGTGACGTGCTTTAACAGAGGCAGCAGCTGATACAATGCCCGGTTCATAAGAAAAATGTCTTCAGGCCTGAGGAAGACACGTGAGCAAAATGATATGAGCCCAAGATGTGCATGTGACCTTTCTATATCAGCTAGAAGTATTTTCATTACAAGCAATATTTTAAAAAAAATAATGCTAACTAGTATCATCGACAACCAAAATGAAAGTAGTTACTTCTGTGACTCAGTAGTCCTGGTACAGGATGAGCACGACGGGACTTGGCATGGAGAATAAAAACCGCCGGACATCTGTTTTTTTTTTTTTTCCGTGTCATTGTCCTGTTCTCCATGGCACCAGGGGTCCTTTTAAGCTCCACGGTGTCCTCTGGAACTTCTTTTATGATGGCCACAGTTTTGCACCTCACATTATCTCATGAATTTATGCAGAAGAAGAAAAGGCTACTTCCCGAGTGGCTTGGCAACTGAATTGGCTTCTATATCAGCCTTGAATTAAATACTAAGACCGTGAGGATGAGATGAATTGCCTGGGAAAAGTCTCTGTGGGATCACATAAATAGTATCGCGTCTATGCTATGGGGAGATGTAAACTTTATTTCCAATAAAAAGCAAGATAGTTTAAATAGGAGGAGGAATTGGATGGTTCACATTCTAAAGTTCACTAAAACCCTTATAATTCATGCGAAGATCGATTATCTATCAGCTAGTATCTTCCAACATGGCTGCTGGAGACTTACATGGTATCTTTTTAATATTCCCTCTCTTTCCATTCACTTAGTGTCCTGAGATTACAGATTCTTCTCTTTGTCCTGCTATTTCCATCTCCCACCCGGTCTCACTAATCTCTCAGATCTACCCATTTTTCTATGCACATTAACCCCTGTTCTTCTCTTATCCACACGGCAGCATTTATTTACCCACACACGGCTGCAGACCGTGGACTGTTTGGTAGAAACTCAGTGACCCGTTATGCTGGATTCCATATAATTACCCAAAGAAAATGAAAATGACTTTTCCTTTTCCTGGAGACAGTTTTCATAAACCTAAGTTCCTTCCTTAAAGGAAGGAAATTATTTTCACTCAGTTCTGGAAGAAATATTCCCTTTTCATTTAGAACAAGCAGAATTATTCTTTAAAAAGATAAAAGAAAAAAGTAGCATAATTTGAGTTTAACATTTGCATTCTGTTACTATATTACTAAAGTATATCTCTCTTGAGGACATATGCAAAAAGAGGAAATTCTGTGACTTATGAATTCCTGTTAACTGGACTTTCCAATTTTTCAATCTTCAGGTAAGTGAATTAAAGGGTCAGATGACAATAAGATTAGTGAACCCCCATTGGGCATCTATTATGTGTCAGGCAATGCCTAAATATGTAAGAATTTGTTTAATTCTCCCCACAGCTCACTGAGATAGGTAATATCATTATCCACACTTCACAATTGAAAGAACTGGGTCAAAGAAAGCAAGAAACACGAAGATCGGGCACCACTGACATAGGTTAAGGCAGGTCCGTTTGGCTTTGGAATCCATGTCTTTATTACGAACACTATAATATGAATGATGAAGCATTTTGAGTTGGTAGCAAATGAAAAATAATGAAATACAAGGTCATAATTTAGGCTGTCTATTAGAACCCAGGGAGCGCATATTCAAGGGGTGTGTCTCTTGCTGTGATGATTCCCATGAAATCTATTACTGTGAGTCCTGCTTCATCTGTGAGACCTAAGATGGGCGTATCATGTTTGAGAATTCGATGGGGTTTTAGACCCGTTAACCCAATCTTGTATTATTGTTACATCAATTCTGTGAGCCCTCGTACTGTTTGGATTTACTGTTCTGTGATGAAGATCTAAGTTTTCGTTAATTATTTTGGGGAGAAGTCAAACAAAAATAATTGGTTTTATGATAATTATTCATGATTGATAAGGTGCTGGTTAAAGGATATAAAATTCCATCTTCATTTATTTACTTCAAAATTATATTTAATATATGTATTGGTAGCATCCATATATCCACAAATGTAAACCATGCCACTCTTTTGTCTCTTGAGCTTCTATACCAGTCCTTGGAAATATTTCTGTGCTCTGCAACTAATCCTAAACTATCAGTTGATAGTTTAATGGTTTTCAGTTATACAAAGATTACAATTAGTCCTGAAGGTCTGTTTGTATGTTGGCTGGGACCTAATTTGGACGCCCAAGATGTGATGTTACTATAGAGTGGGCTTCCTCTGAAGTGACAGCAAGCCTGCAGAACGGCCTCTCCTCTCTGCCCTCACCCCACACCCCGCACCCTGCACCCCACACCCCGTAGGCTCTCTGAATGTTTTCCCACTCCCTCCTACACAGGGTTGGGGGATAACAAATCATGGCAGTCATAGCCCCAATGTCGTTTGGGGAAATGGTCTGAATGATTTAAGTCATTAATTTATCTTTATTTGCTCATAAACATGGATGCATTTCAAGAGAACATGATAGGGAAGAGTGTGCATACAAGAGCTCAGGCGTTTATGATGGTGGAGATAGTGGCTCTTATCTCCTGGTGAGTCATTGGCATGGCAGGTGGTTCTGGAATGAGATTTTGAATACAGCGTCCCTTCCCACGGGCACTGATGTACTTTATGAAACATTCATAGCCTAAAACCCGTTAAAAGATTGCAAATGAAGAGAGTGGTCACGTAGCTTATTGAAAACAGCTTTTAAATTCCGAAAGTAATTTTTAAAGGACATCATAAGAGTTAAGAAATCTTTTCTAAAATGTGTTAAATATGCTCTTCAATGCCCAAAACTTTGAGGAAACCTCTTTTAAATGTTTGGCACATTTCCTTTGAGTATGATTTCTACTCAAGATTCTATGTAGCTCTGATCATGCTGAATTTATAACATCCACTCTTCTACTTAAGTCCTATTTTATTGTGATTAAACATCTTTTTCTTGACTGCATTGTACATCTATTATATGGAAATTGGTGTCTAATACTTTACTTTTTAATGTTCAATTTTATGTTGTCATTTTTTTCATATGAATAATGCTGTAATCAACATAAAATAGTACATTACAGGTGAAAAATTTTAACCACACATCACTTTTAGGAATTTGCAGAATTGATCACCAGTCAAATCTCTGGGTTTTTTTTTTTTTTTTTAAATCTAAACTGTGGTCCCATCAGGTCCCCTCATGGCATCCTTACAGAAATGATTTCTTTTCTTCCTAAATGAAGAACTTTACCTTTCTTTTTATTCATTTATCCTGTGTGAACTCATTGCTCTTCTGAGTACTCCAAATCTCAACATTTTGTCATTTAATATTTATATTTGTCTTTCAGCTTTATATTTAACATTCTTATGAGCAAATTTAACATTATTCTATGCTATGATAGAAAAATATTTTACAGAAAATAATAAGTGACCAGGATCTATTTGGAATACCCATAAGCATCACCTTTGGGTTAGTGTCCCTGGGTGTTTAAGTGCCCTAAAATCATGGATTTAAATGATGTTAACCCATTAGACAGAGACGTATTTAAAACACATATTTATTAAATAAATCTGAAAGACTAGGCAAAATTATCAAAATGCAATCTGGGGTGAAAAAGCAATGATGTGTCCCTAATTATCATATTTTGCCATGTTAAATATGCCCTGATGTATAGTAAGCACCCAGATTTTTAGCCCAAACATCTAGGAAAATGCCCCTGGAGAAAGTGGCCAGCCCTCAGCTGTGGCAGACACATTTGGGGAGGATAATGCTCCCCTGTAAATGTGCGGGAGTGACTACTGTGTAATGGTTTCAATAGATGACAACTCTCTCAGCCAAATACAATTATTAAGGACAACAGTTTCGCTAGTTTATTATCTATTTCATATGATGAGTCCAGTGATACTGAGATAGTGAACCAGCTGTCCCTGCCTGAGAAGACTCAAACCAAGGTCTTTTGTCAAAACAAAATAGGGGTTTGTAGAAAAGCCAGCTAGCTAGATCCAAGATGGTCCCTGAAACCATCTCAGGTGACTTTCACTACTCATTATGCACTAATTCCAAAATACTAGCTGCTGAAAGCAAGTCCCACCAGGACCAAGGCAGTTTACAAAAGCTATTGTAACTCCTGACAGCTACCCTATGTGGTTTAAAAGGGGGATGGATCCTTAGTCCTCAGAGCTCCTAATCCCTTTCCCAGAAATGTTATGAATAATCTTCCCTCCGTTCAACATAAAAATAAATAGAAAGTATAAAATGAGACCCTGAAAACTCATAAACTGCTGCCCTCCGTTGCTCTGAGAGGTAGACGCTGTTCTGTCTATGGATCAGCCTTCTTTTTTGCCCTTTTTTTTTTTTTAACTTCAATAAACTTTTTTTTGCTTTACTCTGTCAGCTCGCTCTTAAATTCTTTCCTGCATGAAGGCGAAAATCCACCTGTCCTTTGGGCTGGATTCCAGTTTTATATTATCAGACTTGAAATTTGGGAGTTTGGGAATAGTGTATCATTCTCAAGGTAGAAAAGGATGGTCTGAAGAGAGGAGCTTTTGAAAATTGGGTTCTGCTACTTAATTATATGAATTAAATGATTGAAATTTTATCTTTATGAAGATATGAAGAAAAATAATGATAGCCTTACTGGCTGTTGTTAGGAGTTTCAGAAAGATGGCATATATTAAATTATCATGGCTATTGCTTGGAAAATAGCAGTCAACTTTTAAAAAATTTACTTCACTAATTAGTAGGGTACTTACCATTATCACTATTAGTTTGGTTGAATAAAGGCTCATAAAATTACTAGGAGATTGAAGTGGAGAAGTGGGGTATTCGCTTTATGAGCAAGGGAGAGACAACTCACAAAATATATTTCATTAGTATTTCATAGTAAGAGTGATTCACAAGCTTCAAACATTGCACTATTTCATAAAGTGACCTTTAAAGGTCACCGAGTAAGCAGTGCTGAAGTATTCATTGCTTGCAAGGCATAAAAGGGGTAACATTCGTCAGGCGTAACATATCCTATGGCATCAGAGCTTAGCTTTCATTTTTTTCATTTAGCTTTCATTGAGTGAAAAATGCAATTTCAATTGAGCACAGAATTGGAGAGTCAGAGAATGAGGATTTTATTACCAGCTCCATCACTGACAAGCAGTAGACTATTAGGGAAAAATTACTTTTCTGTTCTGAACATCACAATTCCCTTCTTTAAAATAAAAGCAAATTTGGTGGTTCAGGAGACCATGTTGGATTTGGTAAGTGTAGGTCTGATCAATATTCTAGAGCAGGGATGTCCTGACTTTGTTTTTCCTTTGCCACCAATTGGAAGCATATGAGTTGCCTTGGGCCGCACGTTAAATGCACAAACACTCACGGTAGCTGATGAGCGAAACAGAAAGTCCCTGCTTGCTCCTCATGACACCTGACACCACAGATAAGCAAAACAGGCCTCAAAAATTAGCATGCAGCCCACTGGCTGCAGGGCCGACACGCCTGGTAGAGCATTTGATTCAATGAAATTCACGCTGTGTTCACAGAGGAAAGAAATAGCAAAGGAGTCTCTGTGCACGGTGATGATGATGGTGACGGACGATGGAGAAACCACACTGGCTGCTGCAGCGCCCTTTAGGAAGCAGTTACTCCCCGCTGTGAGCAGGGAGGTGCAAAACTGTCCTCCCTTCAAAAGCATGAGCAGCATCTCAACGAGCCCTCCCCGGTGTGCGCACATTGGAACTCAGGACTGGTATGGGGCGACCACATTCGGTGTTCAGTGTGTGAGCACCCACACATGGGAATTCGCGTCTGCGTGCCGATGTGGGAGGGTGGTAGATCTCCAAACAAGGGCATGTACATCAAACAAGGCAGAAGTGAGGCTGGCTGCAGAAGAAGCCTGGGATGGAACAAAGCAAGAAGAGGAACGATTTTTACCAACAATGAACTGATTCAAAATCAGTCTTCAAATCCCTCAGGAAATTCTAGTGAGAACTAGAAGGAGGAAAAGGGCTGGGAGGCTGGAGAGGGGCAATGTCCGCAAACGCTGGGGAGTGGAGTGGGCTGTGTGCTGATGCTTCTGCAGGTGTGTGAGGGCGAGAAGCATTTGCTTGCAAAAACAAGTACAGTTGTGGACTGGGAAGTGGAGGCTTTTGCAGGTCCTTAACTAAAGGAGAAGGAGCTTGGTCTTATGTCCAGGCTGACTTTCAGTTGTGCATGAGTAACCCAGGTGAGGCTGTAACTAGTCTTCTATCCTAAGTAGGAGGAAACAAGGCAGGGGCCATCAGAATCCCTACTAATCAGAGATTATAGGCACTGTGAAGCCTCTGGGTGTCAGAGTCCATGGATTTAAATGCTGTTAGCCCATTAGACTGAGATGTATTTAGAAATACATATTTATTATTAAATCTTAAATTATCAAAATGTAATCTGAAGTGAGAAAGCAATGATGTGTCCATAATTATCGCATTTTGCCACATAAAATATATTCCCACATATAATACCCATGTTTTAGCCTAGACTTTCAGGAAAATGCCCCTGGAGAAAGTGGTCTACTCTTGGTGGCTGGAGGGAGCAGAGCATCTGAGGCTGCTGGGCTCCTGGGCACATAGGCTCCCAGGCCCCTCCCTATGGCCAGATCTTGGGCCTCAGCCCTCCCCCAGCATATCTGCAGCTCACCTCACCAGCCCCACTGCCGACCTTTCCCTGATTGGGGTGCTTGATAGGGTCTGCTCTGGCACCCTCTCCCCAGATCCCGGGTCCTTCCATGTAAGATCCCAGGCACCCAGCCAGCCCTCGCAGGGGGTTGTGGTGGCCCCTGCTCCCAAGCCTACTACCCATGTATAATGCACATCTTTATTTTTTCCTCAAAAGTTTGGGTAAAAAGCGCACAATTATTATATGTGGCAAAATGCAGTAAATGCAGTGAACAAGCCAGAGAAGAGAATGATAAAAAAGGAAAATGCTAGAAAATGTCCCTGTCACAGGTACAAAAGAAATTTGGTTTACTTTCAAGTCATAGTAGACATTACTGGATTAACTTTTTCTTAAGGGATGATTTGCCTAAAGTATAGGTAACAAAAAAGATCTTAACAGAAATCAGACAAGTTAAGATAAAAATTAAGGCCAGGTGTGGTGGCTCAAGTCTATAATCTCAAGGTGAGAGACTCAAGCTTGAGACCATCCTGAGCAAAATAGCAAGACCCTAACTCCACAAAAAATAAAAAAAATTAGCTAGGCATGGTGGTAGTCCCAGGAGACTGAGACAGGAGGATCCCTTGAGCCTGAGAGTTCAAAGCCATAATAATCTATGATGATGCCTCTGCACTCCAGCTTAGACAACAGCAAGGTTGCATCTCTACTAAAGAAAAATATATCATTCACTTCCCACATATCCTTTGAGTAACCCCTATGTGGGTCTTTATCTAATTACTAGGATAGATAATTAGAACATAGAAGGAAGCTATAATTTCATGAGGCTTACATGATAGAGGAGAGAGAGATAGCAAAAAATTAAATAATTGAATGGTAAATAAAAATAAAATCAATAAAACAACAATAACTTTAAAAGACCCAGAAAATGTCTATAAAACAGGAACTGTACTTGTGCAGAATAATGAATTTCTGTTTGGCACTCAGCTAATATAGTAGCCATTCAACAAAACATGAATGGGTTTAGTTACTCATAAGTTTACCAATTAATTATAAAAGGAATTTTGGGAGGACAGTAATGTGCTCACTTGTCCCTAAATCCTTCTCCCTCTCATATTCTGAATATTATGGAGCAATGTAACAGGATGGCATGACCCACAAAATGCTACTTCATGGCTCCAAAGAACAGATAAAAACAGGCCCAGATTGGAGGGGAGTTGAAACGTGGGCAAATGGACTGTTGCGGGCTGAGATTCGTGTTTGTGTGACTGTAGTATGTCTGTTGTTCTGCTTAAAAGAACTAAAAGATGGAGTCCAGGACAGCTGCTCCCCTAGAATGTGAGGAGGAAATCCTGAGAGAAGGACAACAAGAGAGGCCCTGGATTCTGGGTGTGGACTCTACCCAGGTTTCTGATCTCCCATGGACCGGCTTAACACAGGCAAGCTCAGAGTAACTATAGCCGTGAAGGACTGAGTGAGATCTGAACTCTGCTCCCCGCAGGTAAAGTGGGATTTGCATTTTGGGCCTGAGCAGTTCACCTGCCTGGTAAAACAGACCCATCAGTCTTAATGAAGAGACCCCTCAAATTTACGACTTCAAGGAGGGTAGTGAACTCCAAGTAGAATAAATGCAAATAAAATGACAAGGGACATAAAAATATCCACTAAAACCAAAGTGAAAGAGAGAATCTCGAAAGAAATCAAGGGGAAAAATGATTTGAAAACCTGTAGGTTTCATATTAGACCCAGTGAAGTCCAGAGCACCATGATCAGGTCTTGGTGGGACAGAAAGAGGAAAAACTATCAAGAAATAATTCTAGTCTGGAAAAAAAACCCATATATACATGTAAGTATAGATATCCTTCAAGAATAAAGGTAAAATAAAATAAGAAAATAAACAAGATATGAACAATAAAAAAAACATAAACAAAACTAAATAACAACAACCAGTCACAGAGTCCCCCTTCCAGGAAGTTCCTCAAGTGGAAAAGAGGTGACACCAGAGGGGAGCACAGATCATACTTAGTCAATGAAGCATCAGAAATGGTGACCATTTAGATATGTATGAGGAGCCCAGTTCTCTTAATCACTTCTAATCACTACCATGGTTTTAAAACCAGTTAAAACACAGACCTGTGAGGTCCAGGGTGCACAGCAGAGTACCATTACACCACCACAGGACACACCAGGGCTGGGGCGGCTGATGGCACACCCAGGAGGAAGGCTTCTGTATTTTTTATGAGGTCATAAAATATTAACTGGTAAGCCATAAAAACATAAGACATATATATTTAATGCCTAGAGAAACTACTAAAAATAAAAAAGCATAGTGTCACTGTAGAAAGGAAAATATAAATTAAAATAGAATGTGAGAAATATTGAGAGTCTAAAAAAAAAAAAAAACCAGGGAACAAAAAATAAGGCCAATATATGCTTTCTTCAAGTTCAACAAAATTGCTAGACATGTAGCTAGAGTTATGAAGAAATAGGAATGGGGCCACTGGTTGCGGGGGCGTGGCGTGGAGAATGTTCTTTTTCTTTTGAGGTAATGGACCTGCTTTGAATCAAGACAGTGGTGGTGCAGAAGCGGCATTGGTATTTGTTAGGAGCTGTAGAAATGCAAACCACAGATAGGGAACTGTGTCATGGGTCGGCTGAAAACGTGTCTCAGGATGGGGGAGATGCTGAAAATCAGGTAAAAACACCAGCCAGTGAACCTGAATTAGTAGCATCACAAACAAACAACAGAGTCACAGTAGAAGGGGTGGGGAGGAAAGAAGGACCTAAGAAACATAAAAACCAGTATTTGGATTCTGTATCTTATGGTCAAAGAAGAAAAAAAAGACTACCCACATCTTGTCCTCTACATAGTGAATTTGTTCCTCATAGGCATACAGGTTAGTAACTCTGAAATTACTTTATGTATAAAGTACAGTTGTATAAATGAGGAAATATGTTGCAGATACTGAGAACCAGGTGTGTTACCATCAGAGAAAGAAGTTACACGTAAGGGAAGGGAGAGGGCTTTCCCCCTTTCTGGTTTGGGATGAAATTGGAATTACTAATATGAACTGATTGTTTTTCTAAATACGTAGAATTAGCTGGGTAAAGTAATAAACCTCTGTGTTATGTGTGTATTTACATACATAAATGCATATATATGTGCTTGTGTGTGTGTGTGTGTGTGTGTGTGTGTGTGTGTGTGTATATCTCCTCTAACTGTGCCCAGGGAGAAGGGCAGGAGATTAGCACACAGCACCTAGGCCTGGGACAGGATGGTCCATACCAGGGTGGACCTGACAAGATAAGCCTAAACTATGTTTTGGTGCCAGAAAATAATGAAATGTTCAAAAAAGGATGAGATGATGTTCAAAAGACACAGGAATCAAGCTGGAAGTGCTCCCAAGAGCACATCGAGAACAATCTGAAGACCATAGAACTAGTGATGGAGTTGTCTTAATTGTCAAGTAGGAATGAGTCACAAACTCACATAAATATAAATAAATAATACATGGGGAGAAGGAGCACCTTTTCCTTGTAGGGGAATTCTGATCAACAAATTTATAAGAACTGAAGGGGATAAGCACTCCTGGTGGGAGTATGGAACAAGATCACCACCTTGGGAAATAATTGGGCACTTTCTTCATGTTTTGAATCCACACTAGCATATAGCCCAGCTGCTGCACTTCTCAGTGTTTACCCAGGAGAAATGGAAACGTGCCCACACTAAGACTTGTGCACGCACGTCCATGGAGGGTTTATTCACAGGACACAGATCCAATCTGGAAACAGCCCAAATGTCCATCAGTTGGTGCGAGGATTAACAAACAGAAAAACGTAACAATGAAGACAGCGGGGGTGCGTGGGACCGCAGGGACCGCTCTCAGAATCATTGTGCTGAGTGGATACAGGCAGACCTGAGGGGTGTACTGTATAACTCCATTTACGTAAATGTAAGTTCTTTCGTATCAACAGAAAACGGAGTGGTGGTTCTCTGGGTTGGAAGGAGAGGAAGGGATTGACAGAGGGATCAGTCTTTGGGAGAGCAGGGAAACGTCCGGCGGTGGCTCTAGGGACGTGTGCACGCGTCCAATCTCATTTAATTGTGCACTTTACATAGTCAAAGTTTGTCGTGCATGAAATGTCCTTTAATAGTTTTTATAAAAATAGAATAGCATAATTTAGAATTTGGAGGAATCTCAGAAATCATTTAACTCCCCAGCGATAGAGTGAAGGGAAGACCGAGTCCAGGAAGGTGGAGCGCGTTACACGTGCTTTCCATACCCAGGAGCAGGTGAGCGTGAGTTAAAATGGAGAGTTTCGGTGCTGCAGTCTGAGTGGCGTTCCGGCACATAAATGTTTATGTGTAGACACGTATGTGTAGAGGCTGGGTGCGTGTGTTTAGCCACGTGAGGATGCGTGACAGAAAGTTTAGAGCACTGGGGGCGAGTCTGCAAGGCTCGGTCTGCTCCTGTCTGCATTCTGAAAGTGACTCGCTCTCAGCTGTGGCCGGGCCTGGCTGGACTGGCCACTTCGTGTGTCTGCTGCAAGGGGCTAGGCAATGCCAGTGGGTTCTCAGAGTCTGCTGGCTTGCCCGCTTCTCCAGAAATGATAGGAATTACTATCTGGGTCCTTTTCCAAGACCTGGAAATGTTTTTAATAAGCCATGAGGAGTGTTGGCCCCGTCTCCTGTTCAGCTCATGCCTTTAGGGTTTCACAGTCCACAACATGTGCTAGAAACCTGGGCAGGGTTGGACAGAACACGTCTGCTGCCCGTCCTCTGCCACTTTCCTTTTTCTTTCATTTCCACCTGCGTGGGAGAGTGAACCTGAGCGGAGGCAGAGCAGGGAGGTCACCTGAGCCCTCCTGGGTCTTGGTGCTGACTCTCACGGCTTCCCTTGGCCGCGCACATCTGACCAAACTCGGAACTCTACCCTTTTTGTTGGCCATGCTCTGCCCCAAAGGAGAGCATTTATATGTTATCTTACATGGCACACTCTGGCAGTCATCTAGATCAAAACAGAATTCAGGTCAGTCCCCTCACGTGACAGGGGCTGTGGGAGGTGCTGAGGGTCCCCAAGCGCTCCGGGTCTCACACTGCAGCCGACTGGGAGAGTGGGGACCAGGGGCCGGGCTCACACAGGGTGCTCTTTGCTCCCCGTATTTCTCTGAATGGAATGCAACAGAGAGATTCTGGCAAAGGAAATTCTAAACTTTATCTTAAAAAAAAAAAATAGAAAAGGGCAAAGTACAGGCATGAACTTCGTTAGGTGTGCGGCTTTCCTTGTTTGTGAAATGGGTGTTTGGACAACCTTAAAGCCAGTTCTATAATTCTGTCTGTCCTGTTTAATGGCACATGGAATGGGTCACCTCTGAAGTCCACACTTAGAAATCCCTCGTGTGTCCAGTCCAGAGGCCACCACGCATCTTTCAGACCTCGGGGAGTCCAGCACCTTCTGTCCATTGCACGTGGCTATGTCCATGCTCAGAGTTTTGGCCCATCCTGCTGTGTCTTTTACAAAGATGCAGATGTTTCTTAAATGTGGCAAAAAGATCAAAGAGACTTTTGGTGCCTGATGTGCTGGAATGGGACTGAGTTCTGCTAACTGTGATTTGAACGTATTAAATAAAACCAGAAACTAGCAGTTTGCAGCAGGGTGACTGAGGAAGTGTGGGGCTCCCTGTGTCAAAACCGTAGCACAGAGAATGCCAGATCTAATTGCCCTTCTCCTTTCCAGTGTGTCTGAGATAGAAACTAAACCAAATGGATGCCACTACAAATTATGACTGAGTTTTTAAAGAATACTCACGCTTCTGAAGTTATTTAGGACACACCTCTGGACTATGGCTTGCCCCCTCTTTTATTATAAGTATGACTGTAGTATACTTACCAAATGTAATGATAGCTCAAAAAATATACATATGAACATAAAAGGAGCATATGTCTCATACAAACCTCTGAGCAGGAACAGAGAAAACGGTAGACACAGTCACACAGTCGCTGCCCTCGCGGAGGGTACATGCTGAAGTGAAGTATGAAATATTTATTTGATTGCAGCTGATAAATTTGTACCAAGGTTAATGTAGCTTGAGGAGGAAGAGCTCAAATCCAATTGATTTAACTTGATTTTATTTTTGATGTACTTAACCTTCCTTTAATAATTTTTCCTCATGCCCATAGTACTTGATTTGTACTTAGTACCGAGTTCCACATGTGATATCAGATGGTGATTCGTAACCTTGGATAGGCTTTAAATGAGATTCAGTGTGTCAGCAGCTATGAGCTGCCTCAAGTGTCAATGCATTTTAAAGTCGTAAGAATCTTTACAATGAGACTATTGGTGTAGTGACAGGCCAGAAGGTTGGTGTATTTGCTGTAGTTCTTTAGCATCTAACATCCCTCCAATTACGCCACTATAAAGACAGGAACAGTATCTCTGAGCTGGGCCGGCTCTTTGAATGTGCTTTTTACTTCTCTATTTTAAGAGCGCTAGATTAGTTAATGAGATACGAATCTACTTGTAATTTAAAAACTTTTCTCTGAAATTTGCATATTCCTCTTGCTCTTGAGCCATCATTTTCCTACAATTGCTACTCATTGAAGTTTTATTAGAACTACAAGATACAGGGGTAGAAAGGGTTTCTGTGTGACAGGAAATCCTCCCTGGCTGAGCGATGGCTCCGGCCAGCCCGAGAGGCATCTGGTCAGCAGACTGAATGAAGTCATCCCCCTGTGAAGAGAAGGAAAACTTTGAATTTTAAAGTCAGAAAAATGCAAATAACTAGAAAAAAAAAAAGCCAAACAATCTGAGAACTGGATTCAGATTCTCTCCGTGTACACATTTCTCCTACAAATGTTCTCTCTAAAATTATCATAGACATTAAGAAAAAATCATGAACATCCTTTCAGGTCTAAAATTCTATAATCCTATGATCTCACTTTATATTTGGATAAAATTTACATATTTTTGTTGCTGGATACAAGGAAAACCTCATATTGGAGGGAAGCACACATTATCACTCGTTTGCTTTTAACATTGTGCTTTATGCTGAAGATGTGGGGGAGTGAATGGTCAGCCTGCCAGGTGGACTGCAGGGTAGTAAGGATCTAGAAATCCTTTAAACATATACACATACAAAAACAATCCAGGGCTCGGTGCCTGTAGCTCAGCAGCTAGGGAGCAGCCACGTACACCAGAGCTGGCGGGTTTGAACGGAACCCGGGTCAGCTAAAAAACAATGACAACGACAACCAAAAAATAGCCAGGCATTGTGGCAGTGCCTGTAGTCCCAGCTACATAGGATGCTGAGGCAAGAGAATCACTTAAGCCCAAGAAGTTGAGGTTGCTGTGAGCTGTGATTTCACAGCACTCTACAGAGGGTGACCTAGTGGGACTGTCTCAAAAAAAAAAAAAAAAAATCCAGAACATTTTGCAGGAGCTAGAAAGGTAGGCATTTAATTTCTATTTTTAATATTCTTTGTCACTTCTGTAAGTCTTCTTCCTCGCTTCTTTTAAATCACTTTGACATCTTTTAATTATTTGGAATAAAGGTGCAGTTCAGTCCTTTTAGGAGCAAAGAGTTTCTAAAAATTATGAGAAGTTATTCAGGTACCACTATTATACTTCTCAAAAAATTGTTATTTGTAAATCTTGGGCAAGAACATGATGTAATGAATGTTTTCAGCAGAGTTAAGCAAGCAGAGTGTAATCAAATAATTATTAGGACAGAAAGCTTGTAGCTCAGGGTAACCCATTGCTATTCCACTGTAATTCATCTCTGGTGAGCAGATATCACGCTACCGTGGTTTGTGCTAACATGGAATTATTGATCTGTACTTACTATGGAATTCTTATTTTACACTCTAGTCGAAGGAGATTATTTATTGAGGTAACAAAAGGCTCTGATTTTATTACAAAATAAAGACTGTCATGGATTTTGGAAGTGAATTAATCAACAAAGAGGGGGCTCCCTGACGTGAGTTTCCATATGCTGCACAGGCCGGTCAGCTGCGCTTTTAGCGGCTGGCACAGAACAGAGGGTTCTGGCTCTGCAGGACTCTTGACATTAACCACCCACACATCCTTGAGAAGTTTTTTCATCCACCCTATTGCATCGACCTTGAGCCCAAAGAGTCCCTTTATCAGTGCAGGTACTGCCACAGCTGAGCAAGGGAACTCCAGACATGGTCCGCTTTGCTAGACCGTGGCCCAGAGAGTGGTGCTAAGTAATTATAGTCTAATTACTGATTCGGTAACATTTATGATATAAAAACCTGGAGGTCACTTGCTTTTTTGTTCACATTGTCTTAAGAAAGACAAACTTTCTATCTTCATTTCTTCCTAGATTTCAACATTATCGAATGCATAAGCCTGACCAGACAGAGGCTTTGGGAACACAGTGTCTCCTGGCCTTGACACTTACATATCCTTGAGCAAATTAACCATCCCATTTCTCAGTGGTTCCATCATAACATGGGACTAATCAGTGTATCTAACACTTGTGATTATTCTGGTGATTAAGAAAAAAAAATACGCCAGCCACGTACACCTAAGGTGGTGGGTTCAAATCCCCAGCCCAGGCCCGCCAAACAACAATGATGGCTGCAACCAAAAAATGGCCGGGCGTTGTGGCGGGCACCTGTGGTCCCAGCTACTTGGGAGGCGGAGGCAGGAGACTCGCTTGAGCCCA
>CAUYQV010005960.1:0-39586 GCA_963574575.1 Galagoides demidoff
GAAAATGACATGAAGGCTGTGTTGATCAGTTTGATGGAAGTATTTCGGATTGCATGCGAAAACCCCACACTGTACCCCAGAAGTGCATTAATGTACATAGTTACCATTCAATAAAATTAAAAAAAAAAAAAGAAAAAAAAAAAAGAATCTTCAGGCAGCTGCTAGGTGCTGGGTTTGTCCTGAGCACCCTTGTCACTGAGCAGTGTAACGTTATTCACAGGGACTGTGGTGGTAGATAGTCAGGCCCTTCAGGGCCAGGGGTTAGTTGTTCATAATCTCCTTCAGCCCCTCTACCCCTCTGGAATTGGAAAAGTGACACTTTCTTAATTATATGTGAAGAGTTCAACCTGATGACCGTATGTTCTGGAGCCATCGGGGAAATCAAGTTGCTCTTCCTATCCCTCTAAACCAGTGGTTCTCAACCTACCTAATGCCGTGGCCCTTTAATACAGTTCCTGTGGGTCACAACCCACAGGTTGAGAACCGCTGCTCTAAATAGTTCACTGCAAATCTCTCTCTCACACACACTTTCAATGATATATGAAATTACTTCCAGATAACGAAGTCTTCCAGTTCTGGGATAGTGAGAAGACTGAGAGTGGACCAGCACTGCCTTCCTTGGCTGTAACTCTCTGACTTAATTACACCTCTTTCCAGGGCTGGACCCATGCAGGCCCTTTCTGGTGCTGGATGGGAAAGGAAGGAGCAGGAGGATGTTGGCAGCCGGCCCCACACACGCAACACCTGGCTCTGCCTCCGGGACACCTGCTATGTGGGTTCCATGTTTCCATCCCCAAGGCCACCCTTGGACAGAGACCCCCATTATGTCTTGCTTGGATCCTTGCAACCATCTCCCACGTGTCTGCTGGCCCCTATGTCTGCACATTTGTCCCTCATGAATCAAATGAATATACGTCTGATTTGATCACCCCTCAGGTTAAAATTTTGTGATGCCTTCTTCATAACAGTTAAAGTGCTAAGTCTTGAGTCTCTGAGTCTGGACCCTTGGATTCAGAATGAATCAAGATTCATTCCATTTTTCAGGGTTTTTTCCCCCCACTGTTGTTCTTCTACCCCTCATGCAAGCTTTGCATTCCCAAACTCCTTGAAATTTCTCTAGTATACATCGTCCTCTTCGTACCCAGTGCCTTTGCTCTTTCATGCAATGCTTATTCATCTAGTGAACACATATTTTAATTTTATTATGATAAATATAAAAGGTATTAGTGTCTTGAGCATTGCCCTCGATGCTGGGAATATCTGGTAGCTGGGCTCCTCCTCTTCCTGGGGTGTCCAGCCTCTGAGAGAGGCAGGCACAGAGAGTAATCAGACAGTGGTTAACTGTGGGAAGTGTGATGGAGGGAGCCAATGAGGAGCCCTGTGAGGGGAGAAAAGGATAGGTGTTCAGGAGGCGAGGAGCTGGCTTTAGAGAGACTGGGCAGAAAGGCTGTGGAGGCCGGGCACGATGGCTCATGTGTGTAATCCTAGCACTCTGGGAGGCTGAGGGGGGTGGATTCCTGAGCACAGGAGCTTGAGACCAGCCAGAGCAGGAGCGAGACCCTGTCTCTAAAAATAGAAAAGGTAGCTAGGTTTCATAGCCGATGCCTGTAGTCCCAGCTACATGGGAAGCTGAGGCAAGAGGATCACTCATGCCTAAGAGTTTGAGGTTGCTATGAGCTGTGATGATGCCCTACTCAGGGTAACAGAGTGAGACTCTGTTACACACGCGTACACGGAAAAAAGAGAAAGAAAGGCTTGTGGAGGCTGTGCATTAATCTGAGACCTCAAAGGTAGAAAAAAACAGAGATGGGAAGAGTCCTCTGGACAGAGAGCATACGCCAAGGCCTGGAAGCAGAGATGAATCTTTGACCTTCAAGAGGCAGCAAGGAGGCAAGAGTAGCTGAAGCTTCAGGAGTGGGGGCAGGGGGGTGGGGAGGCTGCAGGCGAGATGGGGGCAGTAGCCGAGTCAGGCAGCACACTAGGAGTATGAGCTTTTTCTAAAAGCAATTCTGTAGGAATAGGCAGCAGGAAGACCGGGTTCACATTCTAAAGAGGTGTCTCAGGCTGTGGCATGGGGAGTGGGTGGGGAGTGAGGGCTGGGTGACCCCTGGAAGCTCTTCCACGAGGCCTGTGACGGGCACCCCTGGTGTGGATGAGGTGATGGTGTGTGTGGTGGGCTGAAGGGTTGTATTGGGGGGGAAATGGGCAGGTCTTGGTGAAGGGCTGAAAGTTGGGTGCAGGGGGAGAAGGTGAAATTTTGGATGCCTCCTAGAACTGTACTTGCATCTTGAGCAAGCAGACCTTTTACTGGGGGAATCTGGGGAGGATTAGGGTTAGGATGCTATCAGCATCTTGTTTGTTTGTTTGTTTATTTAACAGCATAAATCTTGTTTCTCTGTTGCCCAGGCTAGAGTGCCGCCCTGGTGTCAGCCTAGCTCACTGTAATCTCAAACTCGTGTTCAAGTGATCCTCCTACCTCAGCTCCCCAAGTAGCTGGGACTACTGCCATTAACACTTGGCTAATATTTCTGTTTTTAGCCTTAAACTCCTGGGCTCAAACAGTCTACTGGCCTTGGCCTCCCAGAGTGCTAGAATCACAGGCAAGAGGCCACTTCCGGCCAGTGTCTTATTCTATTTCATTTAGGATGATGAAAATGTTACCTCTTCAATGACAGTTCTTCCATTTCTCCAGGCAACATTCCTTGCTGCATCTTTTGGGCTTCCATCATCAATTACAATGGTTTGCCACCTTGTCCCCTACGTTGCTGGTATGTTTGAAATCTAGTGTGGCCCTTATCATAGCCTGCCTTTTGTCACAAATCCATTTCTCCATTAACTGGCCAGCCCCTTGAGGACACCTCTGACACTGGGTAGGACACTTCCAGCAGAAGCTCCCCCAGACATTTGTTGACTGGTTTTGCATTGGGGGTCATAGGATTTTAGGAGCATGGGCGTGCCACCTAGGAGGGGAGGAGAAAGAAGAGGCCAAGGCTAGGAGACACATGCCCCCAGCTGGGCCAGTCCAGCAGGCGTGAGTGGCAGTGGGGGCCTTTCCCACATGGCTGCTGCTTTGGCCCCACCCCAGACAAAGCAAACTAGAAGCTCCAGGGTGGGGCTTGAGCATGGGATGTTTCAAAGTACTCCAGCTGATTTAAATGGGTAGCCAATTAGGAGTTTGGAACTCCCAGGACCATTTTGGCAGCATTGACAGCGCACAGAGGAGGGAGGATGAGCTGGCAGGTGGCACCAACATTGAAAACTTTGGGCAGCTCATCTCCATCACACCTGGAACACCCCCAACAGTCTGTGAGCCTTCATGTCAGGCTAGGGGGTGCCTGCAGCAGGGGACCCCCCACTCAGATAGTGAGGGAATCTGTTTTTAGGGTTGTCAGTCCTAGCTATTGTCCCAAGCAGCAAACTCCCCCTGTCCAACCAGCCCCCAAACCAGCCCAGAGCTGCCATGCTGCCGGGCAGTGGTGCAGTCTTGCCCTCAGGGACTTGGGGGCACGTCTTGGTCCCCCACTGGCACGTGCTCCTCAGAAGGGCTTTCCTCTGGCAGAGCATCGTTTTTTCTTCTGTTGCCAATAAAAATCCCCAGCACTGTTCTTTCTCCTTCGCGTCCTTCTATTGCTTCTGACAGAGTTTGCCAGTTAGCTGAGGTCAGGATTTCCTTTTTACAAACAACCTGCTTTCAGTCAGCAAGGCCAGAGGTTTCCTAAATTACAAACCCTTTCATTGCTTGGGCTGCAAGTCATCCTGTCAGATCACATAAATGGCACAGAACGGGGAGAAATGGAGCCGTGCAGAGAGACACCGAGAGGAAGAAGGGCTCACTCACACCAGCCTTTTGGATTGTCGAAAAACCTTTCCTGAACACGACGGCCAATACTATCCCCGCTGTTCCATAGCTGCAGAGAGTGTGAGCAAAGTTCCAGTATCTGGAAGGGGATTTCTTAGGAGTCTCACATGAATACATGATGTGTCCATTATCTCCAGGTTCTGTTAAGCAAATAGCCTCTTTTAAATTCGCTTGAGTTGGGAAGCCTTCATGCCATATGCAAATACTTTGAAAAGCAAATTTAAATTTATTTTAAAATGTATGTGTGTTTTCTTTGACATTTGTAAGAGCTCATTGGAAGACAAATTTTGAACCAAACTCTGGAAGGATGACATAGTCATTTAAGGGACTAATGTTAGGAAAACGAAAGACATTTGGACAGCATTGGAAAATTGTACCAACTGTGGGCGGGACGCCAAACATACTTTGAAAACTAGAAGGGGACCCCTAAGCTCATGCTGTTCTTTAGTGAGGGACCAGGGAGGCAAAGCCAGCACAGCTCTTAATCTTTTTAAGATTCTGAGTTGTATCCAACAGCTTTATTTGGCTGTGACCTGAGGACAAAGTATTTAACTCAAATTTTATAATTTGTAAAATAAAAGGGACTCCACTAGATACTCCTAAGACCTAACATTTTAAGTCTAGCTTAGCATCCAGGGGTCCTCAAAATTTTTAAACAGGGGGCCAGTTCACTGTCCCTCAGACTGTTGGAGGGCTAGACTGCGGGCCCCGGAATGAGTTGGTTACTAAGCAGGACAGGCAGCAGCAGCAAAAACACCTGGTGCGCCAGATAAATGTCTTTGGTGGGCCAGATAAATGTCCCCAGCGGGCCGCAGTTTGAGGACACCTGAAGCATTGATTACTTATGGTGAAAGCCATGTGTGCTAATACAGGGGGTGCCTCCCGCCAGTGCTATTCCCGTTCTCTCCCTCCTGAGAAATGGGGAGCACCCCCACCCAGGCTCAACAGAAGCATTATGCTTGCAATTTTACTCGAAGTGAGGGGCAATTAAAGCCCTCGCCCCCTCCCTCTCCTGGCCATCCACCTCTCACTCTCTGAGCCCCAGACCTTTAGTCCCTGGCTCTCCTTCTCTTCCTGTCTCCTTCCCCAGCTTGCTGCAGCCCTTCTCTCTCTGGTCTGCTCTTGCCTTCTCCCTGCTTTGCCTGAGCCAACTCTGCCCCACTCTCAGGTCTCCAGCTGAGACATCAGTTCTCCAGTGCCCGGAGCAGTCCCAACCTGGCCTCCATCGGTAGGAGTTGTAATGAAGGCCTTCCTAGCCACTGTCCCAGATGGAGCTCAAGGTCAGGGACTAGATACTAGACTGTCTTTTGTGGCTGGTTTTCTAGACCAGGCCAGAAGGATGCAGTGTGTTTCTGTAGGGTCTGAGTGTTTAAGAAGCTGGTTCTTCATCTGGGAGAAAAAAATAGTCTGTGAAAACTTAGCCATTGCAATAACAGGTAACATTAGAGGATCTGCCAGGCAGTGTCCCAAGCACTTTACCTATGTATTAATATAATTTTGTCTTTGTAATAATAACCCTCTGAAGTACATACTGTTATTCCATTTTTACAGATGGGGAAACAAGCTGCAAAGTTAAATAACGGGTGGCTATGACAGGGAAGCTAGGATTTTAGGCACTCTGGCTGCTGACCTGACTCTTAACCACAAGGCTGAGCTCTTGTAGGGTGGTGCCGAGACCACTTACCTTGGACATGTCAGGCACTTCTTGTGTCTCACCATTCCTGCCATCTGCCTACAGCAAGCATTTAGCCATCACTAAAAAGAAACCCAGGTTTCCACTTCCACCATTCTGGTCTCAGTCTGACCACTGCTCACCAGGACTGCCCGGAGAGCCCACTAACTAGTTCCCCTTCTTCTCTGACTCTGCTCCAGCTCCTCCTCTAAGAGCAGCCAAGTGATCATCTCAGAGTAAACGAGACCATGGCCCACCCTGGGTAAAGCCCTCAGTGGCCTCCTATTTCACTTAGAATGGCGTCTAAACCTTGACCCTTACCTCAAGGCCTTCCTGGTCTCCCTCCCTTTTACAAAGTCATCTCCCACTCCTCTCCTTGAGAGTGGTTTTTGCTTCTAGAACACGAGGAGCAGAAGTGTCCTCTGTGGGTCTCTCCTGCATGCTCCAGTCCTGGGCCTTACGTTCTGCCTACCTCTTAGCAGGGGGGCACAGCTCAGATATCTGGGCACTCGGCTCCTGCTCCAGGAGGGGTATGCCTGTCACTGACCCACGTCCTCTGTTTTCCATGAAGAACCTGTAGCTTATTCAGTAATTCATTTATTATTTCCACCAACTCCACTGTAAACCAAGTCCTGGGGGAAGGGACGTCCTACTTTCAGCACCTTAGGACAGTGTCACATGGTAGGGGCCCAGTGACTCTGTTGAATGGAATGTGGGCTTCCAGTAAAAACACAGACAGAGGGCAGGAGATTCAAGAGAAGGATCCAACACTCATGCTGTGGGGGAAAGAAGGCTCTGTGGGAGGAGGGACTGCCTGGTGCTGGACCGGGTGTGGGTGGACTGAGTGTGGAGGCTGCCACTGTGGGCAGTGCATCGAGCAAAGAGGAGGCAGAGATGCTTGAGGACGGTTTGGGCCAGTAAAGAGCCTAGGATACTAGCTGAGTGTGCTGGTTCGTTTCAGTAATGAGAGAGAATGCTGGGATCTGAGCTCTAATCCATGATTAAAGTGAAGCACTTTAATCGAACACTCTGACCACGGATTATCACGTTAGACATGATGCTTTAGAAAATTCATCTTCCGAGGGTATGCCCTCTATTTTGTCTTTTTGCCTGAGACCTAATAATCCCTTCACTCCCCACCTCTGCCTCTCTTTAAAGAATTTCTCCTCTTTTCATTCTTAGGGTATCTGCACATGCTCAGTAACTCATTATCTAGGCCACTTGGTCCCAGGTGTGCATGTGAAAAATACACATCAGGGGCCTGAGAAACGGGCTCGCCTACTGCGTGCTTGGTTTTCACATCTGCATACATTGTTTCTAAGATTAAATTCTCAGAGGGAAGCAAGCTGTGTTTTATAGCTCTGCCACTGATCAACCTGGCCAGATCATCGAGGTGTGTGTTGGTGGTGTTCTTTGTGGATAAAACTGCTTTATTTTGCTGTCTCTTGGGTATTTAAGTAGCTAAATCTGTACTCTACAATCCAAGATGCTTTATGCTGAATTCTGTTTTATAGTAGAAAAATGAGTGAGGGTCCAGTGTGTAGTTTTAGGGGAAGTAAAGAGCCTTCCCATTCATCAGTTCTCAACAGTGATCAAAGAAACAGCTGTTAGCCTTCACATTTAGTCCCCTAAAGGACTGATAACACCATCACTGCAATTACTTCACATTCTTTCTTTTGTTGGATTTTGAACGATCTAATGCAACCAAGATCTTGCTTTTTAATTATCCAAAAGATGATGATACGGCCATTAAAGGAGCTTACAGTACTTCACAAATCAATTTTATTAACTTAAACACAAAATTAATGAAGAAAAATTCTGTACACAATTGTGGACACAACACACCTTTATACAGTAAGGCCAAGATAAACTTTGTCTTTTCAGTCTGCAGAGTACAAAAACATAAAATGAACAGGTTAAAAAACCATCAACTTCCATTTGCTTCAAGCAAAACAAGGAAAAAATAACCTAATTATTAATTTAAACAATTTGGAGAATCCACAAATGACTAATTCTAGCAGCAACATGAAACCTCAAAGGATGGAGTAGCTTATCAGCTCCTTTGTGCCAAAGCTGGTGGTTTTCTTCCTCAATATTATTAGGATGAATTTTAAGAAGAATTTCATGACAATGAGAAGCTTTAGATGTGAGGAAGTAGTGCCCAAACTGATCATTCTAGAAAAAATTTCTTGTGATATGACAAAGGTAATATTTAATTTTCCAGATTTATGCTTGTCATGTACTATATAATGGAAGTGGAGAGGAACATCATTTCCATGGTGATGATGAGGGCATGGTCACTTCTGGCAATGAACTTTCCTCTGGGTGGAGAGGAAAAACAGCATATGAATGTAGGGAGTAATAATGCAATATTCTGATGATTTCCAGATACTTAGATAAAGGAATACATTACCATGTAAGAAAAAGCAGACATAATAATTCTGAGCACATGAAAACTTTGCTAGTCTCCAATTCATGAATCACTTTATTAATAAAATATATCTATCATCTATATTCTTTCTGTGGGAAGAAGTATTTGAATAATAATTTTTTCCAAGTAGTTACATATAATACATTAGTATTGAAATGAAATAGTGAGGTGGTATGTAAGAAACTGCTGTATTATTTTATCAAGGCCCTCTTAATAGCATTTTAAAAATTTAGAGAGATCAGATGGGAAAAAATATTTAGAAAACAGAATCCTTATTGACACTTGACATCCATGCTTTTGGTCTTGACAACATTACCTAACCAAAAAAAAAAAAAAAAATCCATGATCTCCATATTTATACCCAATAGTCGGATAAGGCACATGAGTTTCTGCACATGTTGCCTCATGCTTCACTATCAAGGCATTGCTACCTTTCAATAACGTTCCCTAAACAATATGTAAAAGAATCATCCATTATTACAAATTTACACCAAAAATTCTTTCTGTACATGATTGTCTCAGTGATGTACATATTATACGTTTAAATTAGACATACTTTAAACTACTTTGCAATGTGCTAAAATTCAAAGTACTGTACTTGGTGTGAGGCAAAGGACTTTAATCACTTATTTCTACGGCTATTGTCTCTTCAATGATTTGAAGTCGAAAAAGTCTGCTTGGGTGAACTGTATGGTGGTGAATTATACCTCAATAAAGCTGTTAAAAAAAAGTCTGTTCATAAATAAGTAGAGATGTACAGATTACCCTGGGTATGAGACACCAAAAAGTAAACCTTCTTTATAAGACAATTCCTCCACTGGGATTCAGGCAACACATTTCAGTCTTTTTTGTGCAATCAAGTTTTCTGTATTGGAGAAGCTGTTTATGTCACATTGAAAATGCTAAAACTGAATTGTTTGCAGGTCCTTTCTTCACAGGTTTGAACCGTGTAGTTAATGTGGCAGAGACACATTACACTGTGCTAGAACATTCTCATGGCTTGTTTTCATTGGATTCACAGTACTAGAGTTGACAGCTTTTCTGAAGAAATGGATGTGGTCCTCCATGCACCCCAGGGGCAGAGGTCAAGACCGACAGCAGCTGTGCATCAGTATGTTGAAATCGCTAAGTTCTGTAGTCCAGCGCTGACGAGACACTTGGGCTTGTTGGATTTGTCCCTGGTCACGGAGCAGTTGTGCAGTTTCAAAGTGCCGTGCGCTGTTACAGGTACTCCAGTTCCAAAGCGTGATGTAGGGCCATGAGGTCCGAGTGGCTGGAGATCCTCCAGAAGGGCATAGCGTGCTGCAGGAGGGGCAGATAGGGTGAGGATAGGGACAGACCCAACACAAGCCCTTCCAGCTCTCTCTGAAACCCAACATGAAACTCCCCATATTTCTCAGTGCCGTGACAACCACCAGCTAAGATCTTAATATCATGTTTGTATAAAACAAAAATTCAACCTTAATCTTCCCCTACTGCAAATGCGGGACGAGTTTTAAAACGTAATCTAGAGTCTGTTCTGGAAAGGCTGATGGCTATTTCCTAACTGGGTCTATACTGTGACTCAAATATCTTTTCCAACCGGAAGAAGAACACTGAGGAACACATAAGCGGCCAGTAGGCTTTTAATGCTAAAGTTTAAAAAGCTCGTGTTTTATGAGTTTTAGCAGGTTTCCCTAGTTGGTAGTATTTTACATTTTTCCTTACTTAGTCTTGCAACAATATTTTTCATTTATTTCAATACATGCTTCTTCACATTGACCTTATAATGGCTTTACCAGATAAGAACAATTTTAAATGAAAATCTAAGGTTTTTGTAGTTATGATTTAACTCATTGATCTAAAAATCTAGTTTGAAGGACAGGAAAAACCTAACTCAATCAGAGACAAGCAGAACAGGTAAAAAAATAGGTTACCTTATTCAAAAAGGTAAAAATATGATACTAAACTTTTATTGCTCAAAAGCACTATAGTAAGTACTTTAGTATCAGCACAATCTTTTTCTTAAATAAGAGAAAGATAATCATCACCTTTCCCTTTAGCTCACAGAATAATTGTTTTACACAAAAAACAATGTGGAGCACAGAGTCTAATTTACAGTTTTAGTTCTGAGAAATTCTCAAACTTACAGGAAAATTTGTCAGGGAATCAAACAGTGGTGGTGAGGGCTTTTTTTTTTTTTTTCATGTATAGATAGCTGGGAAAGCTACCATTTCTATCTACACGGTGCCCCAAATGTCACCCTGGGAAAATGGGATATTCTAAATGTAAAATTTTGTAGTAAATATTTTGGAGATAAAGGTACAGTTAGCGACAACTCTTTCAGGGTGATATTTGGGACACTCTGTTAATAAATAACAGCTATGCAGGGTCTTTGCCTCAAATTATATCACCTTCCAATGTGCAATGGAGATTTTTCTGAAGATTTTTTGCAGTGTCCATATATCTCTGTCATCCTTCACTAACAGAACAGTCCAGAAATGAGTACTAAGGATCTCTTTCTTTACGCTGGAGGACATACCACTGTGCATTCCTTCTTACAGGGCAGCTGTGTTATGTGCAGAAGAACCAGAGATGCATATGGCTCACAGTGAGTGGCAGAAATGTACAACAATCAAGGGTGCTCATTTTTAATGTCTGAAAAGAGGAGGTGATAGTTGAGCTGGGTATGAAAGGAGAAAAGCACTCTTATGGGTTTGTGTGGGTTGGGGGACAGAAGATAATGAAGAAATTCATTAGTAACATACTAGGTGGGGGTGAGAGAAGACAGAGTTGGAGCCCGATGGTGCAGGGCTTGGTAAGCCGTGCTATGGAGTTTATTAATGAGAGTGTTGAGTTAATGTTACATCTATGATGTGAACATTTTATTCATTTACATAATGTAAGAGCTTCCCAGGACAAGTGGGTGCAAAATCAATAGTTTTTTCCTTGCATCAATGTTTAGCCACTGGAACTAATTTTTCTTATATGAAATCAGAAATAGTTGGAAAAGAAGAAAAGAAAAACACATGCTAGAATGAGGAGACCTGGATTGTACTCTCAACTCCGGCATTTAGTATATGACCTTCAACTATGGCATATTCTTCCTAGAGTTCTAAAAATAAGGGCTATGGGGAAATGACCCAGGGTTCCTTCTTATTATCAAAATAGTCTCTTACCTGCATAGCAGCATAGCTACCGTAGATATGTAATACACACAAGATATATTTATCCCTGCCATGAACTGCTTGGCAGGCAACACGTATGTGATGATAACACTTTCCTTACACTATAAGACAGTGACAAACTGTAATCATAAATTCAGAGAGAAGAGAGCTTAGCTGGATAGGGAGGGGGCAGGAAAATGGGATTCCCCATTAGGAAAAGTGATGAGGCTGGAAGGGTGTGTTCATAACAGAGATGTGAAGGAAGGAGGTTTTTCAAGGTAGAAGCACATGGAATATCTATGGCAGTTTAGAGTCCTATCTTGTAAATGGAGGCTAACACTGAAAGCTGGGACACACTGGGAAAGAGCAATTTAAGGCAGCAGCCAGGGGAGAATGGCCTGGAGGTGCATTTGGGTGGTGGCAGAGGGACAGTGGAAATAGAGTGATGGGTTAGAAGTAGAGAAGTCCAAAGAAAATTGGAGTGGGCACACTGGTTTGGGACAGCAGCATTCATCTGCTTTATAATCAGATAAGTATAACCTGGGATAACCCAAGTGGCAAGATTCCCTCAGGTCACTGGAGCCAAAAATAATTACCCACAAACCTTAACATAGATATGATTAGTTCATCAAGATCAGGCATAGATTCAGAGAAGTGGGTCTCTTGAACTAAAATATTGTCTATTGGGAAAATAATGACACATTTTTCCTACTCTTGTCGTCTACAAGGGCAACTTTCCAAATCTCCTTAACTCTACCCTTATGTATCTGATATACTGCATGTAAATTGAAGTTTGATGAATTATTATAAATGTATTAATGTTTCAAAAAATTTTAAGCACATACTCTCTGACCCAAGTATTGCATTTCTAAGAATTTATCCCATAGCACATGCACGATCCACATAAAGACCCTTTGCTGTTGCACTGTTTGTAATAGTAAATACTGGAAACCATCTATTTCTTCAGCTCCAGAATACTGATGCTCATGCTTAAAAGGATTTGGGCTGATGGGGAGTAACTGCCAGGATGGATAAAGGGAAAAAAGCAAGTACAGAAAATATACAATTATCATGTGTGTAAAACAAAGCATGTCTGTGCTTTCATATGCTTACAGGAGACTGTTACTTACATTTTAATCATATCTAATTATTTTCAATCAAGTCATGCTGTATTAGGGAAATAAGGCATTTTATGGTAAAGAAGAAAACCTATCAGTGGCAGTCTTTCTAGGAACAAAGGGTTGTTCTTTTACAAAACAGAGGCATTTCCAACTTCTTCTCTTTGAAGGAGGTATTTTTTTGTGATACAAATTATAGATTAAATTACTGATGACAGTCTTTGGACTACATTGGCAAGGAGAATAAGGATGACAGAATAGACCTCAATTGACCGTTAACAAAACTGGCCAACTGGCTGATTAGCTTACTTTTCTTAATCCCAGTAACAAAAACCAGTCACTACCTTTAGCAAAAGAACATTAGTTAGGGAGATGAAAGACCTCTCCACAGAGAAGATAGTTTTATACTAGATTTTACAAGGACATGCAACTAAGCGAGGCAAGCTAAATGGTTAAAATCAGGTTGGAAACACAACCTATTTGGAGCACTAAAATGTTCTGCCTAATTAAATGTAAAGAACTTCACTTGTTCACTGTTTTATTTAATAATCCTAATTACTCAGATCATCAGAATGTGTCTTTAAAATTTTAATCATGAATCTACCTCCCAAAATGAAATAAAACATTCACTTAAATAACTTGATTTTAAAGATACTGAAGATATATAAATGTATTTCACGGTCTGAAGGAATCTGTGCTTAAATCTCAAGGCCAGAGACAATAACTGGGTTCAAATCCTATGTGTGATCTTGGTCACATTATTAATCCTTATTTATACTTCAATTTTCTCATCTTTAAAATGGGTCTAAGAATTTCTTCCACATACAATTGCTATAATTAATAACAAACTGCCCATTTCTGCCCAAAAGAAAAACTGAGATGTAACAAAGGCTTTCTGATTGGTAGCCATTCTTGTTATTTACCATGAGGATTATAAAAGCATGGCTAGCCATAGCAATTTTTTAGCTTGACTTTTTATAGTTTTTAAAGTGGGATGATGTTAAATTGTAGAGTCTTTCCTCCTAAATTATTTCACATTCTCTGCTTCTGTGCAGTACTCCACTTTAAAGATGCTGTTATCGATTATGAATTATTAGATCCTTTCTCTCAATTCAGGCTCAGCTGCTTTAATAGATAACCTCAGAAGGTCAGACAAAAATTATCTTTTGATAAAGTTAGAGATAAGAAAGGAATGTCCCATCTGTCACTCTAGTAGATTGATAACATCTGAATCTTTTACAAGATGATTAGGAATCTGAACCTGAAATAATTGTATGTTTTACACACACAGAGGCAGGTGTCAAGGTGCAAAGAGTTTGTTCACATCAAATATTTTTGGACTCACTACATAAAGTCATCTACAGAATCAAATTTGAGAGCTGGGAGGACGTGCACCTCTGAGCAGTGTGGATGAAGAGCAGCCTGCTCCCAGAGGAAGAAGGACCAGCCTATTTCACACTGTGGCCGAGGACCACACTGCTCAGGGGCACAAACCAATTCTGTGCTCCAGAGTTCGTCCCAGGAAGAAAATTTGAGTTTGGCTTCTCATGGAAAGTTCTGTTTCATGTGCCAGGATACAGTTTGGGGGATTTAATTGAGAATGGGGAAGATTTTATTTTATACAGACAGCCTGTAGGGTTAACAGATAGACCCAGTGAAATAGTGGTTGGCAGCTGGTGAAGGAAAGGCCAGAAGTGATGCTTACACGGCTTCCCATCCAGCACTAGAGGACCTGGGGGCTTCCACCAGCACTGACGGCAAGCGTGATCTGGGGCATCCATGAAATCATCTGTTACTTACAGAATTCAAGTCATCTCCTATGCTCCTATTGGAATTCAGAGGCATTGGACTTGAATTAAGCTCAGTGCTGGTATCTATGATCTGGTGACTTTATGTGCTATTTCTGGTGTATTCTAGAAGAGCTAACTTGTTTCAATTACAAGCATTCCTATGAGTATGTACGTGGGGAAGGGAGGGGAAATTATGCTTTCGGTTTATCTCATAAAATAGTTCTTCAATTCAAGAAACATTTATGGAGTACAAGTGTGTTGAAGATAGGTGTCTCAAACAACAGGGCAGCACCTGTGGCTCAAAGGGGTAGGGTGCCGGCCCCATATGCTTGAGGTGGTAGGTTCAAACCCAGCCCCGGCCAGAGTCTCAAACAACAAACCAAGAAAGATCCCTACCTCTCTTTAGCTCACTAAAACCAGGCATGTACCAAAATAACAATAGTGGGGCAGCACCTGTGGCTCCGTGAGTAGGGCACTGGCCCTATATACTGAGGGTGGTGGGTTCAAACCCAGCCCTGGTTCAACTGCAATAACAAAAAAATAGCTGGGTGTTGTGGTGGGTGCCTGTAGTACCAGCTACTTGGGAGGCTGAGGAAAGAGAATTACCTAAGCCCAGGAGATGGAGGTTGCTGTGAGCTGTGATGCCACAGCACTCTACTGTAGGTGACAAAGTGAGACTCTGTCTCTAAAAAAAAATAAATAAATAACAAGAGTGACTACCATTTGTTGTACACTTTATACATATCAGGCTTTGTTTTATGGGAGTTATGTAACAATCAACTAAATTTAATCCTCAAGTAGCCCAAGGAGCTAAGTGCTATTAGTATTCCCACTTACAGACAAGGAAGGAGAAATAGAAGTAACTTGTTCAAAGTCACAGACTAGGTAAGCAGCAGAGCCATAATTCAAATCCAGGGGGTCTCACTGGAGAACCCAAGCTATTTACCATTACAGCTTCTCCAGTCAAAGCATGTGCTACTATAATTGAGCTCTTAGAATAGAAATTTTGAAATGAATAGAACAATGACAGAAAGGCACTGGGGCAAAGATCATTCCAAAAAAAAAGGCAACAGCAGAGAAAGAGTGCTGGGCATGGTCAAAGGAACGTGAGCAGACGAATGCCCCTGAGCACAGATGGGAGAAAGAGTCTTCACAGTCTGGCTACAAACCTAAGTGCAAATCATCCTCTCCTTTAAAGAAAGCTTTTGCTAAGAGCAAAGATAGAATTACACTCGCAGGGATTCAGAAGAATATGATGAAGTGCATTGGGCAAACTGGGAGCCAAGAGACTTGGAGTCAGGCCTGCTCCCTTTCCCTGTGCCCCGAGGGAGGCAGGTGCCAACCTCATGGTAAAAAGGAGGCAGCAAGGCCTTGAGGGCAGGTGCTCATCTTGCCGGCCAGTGCAGAACAATGGGCAGAGGCTTTTTGAAGATGTCTGAAAAGTTCTCAGGCTGTGTTCATTCAGCCTCAGGTAACAAGGTTTGAATCACCTGGTAACATCTGACATGGGTGCAGGATGGGAGGGGACACGGGGACTGGCGTGAGTCAGGCACACGTGCTGTTTTGGTTGGCAGCTACTCCACAGAGCCTTCCTTTCTGCTCCACCTGTGGCCTTGAGCTTGTGCACACTCCCTATTTATTAAAGTCTTCTCTGCACACATGCAGAGTTGGTTTCAGGGAAACGGCACTTGTTACATGACACAGTTAGGAGAACTCCGAGGATTAAGACAACAAATGGGACAAGACGCACGGGCTGGGGCCCCTCACCTTTTTTGCTCCTTGCTCTTCTTCCACACCGTCTCCTATGACAACATACACTACTTTCCTCCCAAACCTTTGGATTATCCTTTCAAAACAGCTTTCTTTTCCTAATGAATAAAAATACATTACAGAAGATGTTAAGTTTGGATAACACAGTGTGACAGCCCTTGAGCTTTCTATATAAAATGCTTTGTTCATGCTCGGATTCAACCCTATCCCACTTGTGCACCTAGAATAGTGTCTTTATGCCACTTGGCTGACACACAGAATAGCATAATAAATTGAAAATTGTAAATTATGGGCAGTGTCCCGTCCTGTCCCCTAGAAATTGGCATTTTAGATAGTCTTTTTCCAAGGACTTGTTTACTAAAAAGCAGTATCTAGTTGATCACAGTATAGCACGTGGAAGAAGAAGTGGTATTTTTCAGGACTACTTTTTTCCCTATAAGCTTGGTTGAAACAAAGGCATGTAATTCTGGCAACATGTTTTAACTCGATTTAAAAAATATTTCACTATATATCAAATTCTAATATCTAATCCAAAGACCGCTGAGAATGATAAAATCACTGGACTTGGCTTTGTGATGGCATTTGACAAACCAGCACTGGGATTAGTTCATCCTTCCGTTGGCCAGCTAAATTAAAGACCTAATGTGTTTCCCTGAAATATTCTCATAAAACTCCTTCTGAAATAAATGTCAGGTAATTTGGGCACTACAGTGAGATCACAGCTGCCTTACCCAGGCTTCTAATTGTTCAATGAAGCACTTCCCTGGAGGAAAAGTGGGATAAGGGTAATCGAATACCTTTATCTGTCTATTATCTTTCCCATGTCATGACTGAGTTTGGGCTCCTGTGGCGGCTACACTGTCAGCACATCCCTGCAGTTAATGCAGGCATTGTTTCTTCTTAGAGAAGAAAATGGGGTTCCAGGGCTTGGGCTGCCAATAGGGTCATTTTAATGGACAATGGAACAGTTTATAGTTTTCAAATGTGAATGGCTGAGCGAGGCCTGCACCTCTTTCAAATAAGGATCAGATATACTCATGAACAAATTGCTTGTTTGCTTAAACAAATGTCTGCTTTATATTTGTATTTTGCACTAAAATCTCTAGTTTGCATCTGACAGAATGAAATAGAGCTAGCCCTATTCAAAGGATGCAATTTCAATGCTGCTTTAGGTGCCCACTAAACTGTGAAATAGCAAATCACTTCAAGACACAAATACAAAGTATAGTCTTCATCACTGTAAATATGTACAACCAAAAACTTGGACGTCATAAAATTTTTTTACCTCCTAACAAGTTTCTCTTTTTTTGAAACATGAAGGTAAACGATGTTATTTAAAGGAGACGTGGTGGTGGACAAAACATAGTCTTGCCTCCTATCTTCTATAGGCATCACTGTAATTTGGGGTCATGTAGAAATTTTCCACAATAAAGATTAAGAAAATGAAGATGATTTTAGAAGTTACTTAAAAGTCTTATATTCATTTTGATGAATTCATTTCGTCTGACAGAGCATCAGAACTCTGTTAAATGAGATACCATCCACCTTCTCCCACGACTTTGGCATCTTGCCTACAACGAAAATTACTGGGTTTTCTGCACTGATCTCGACATACATCATCTTTGATGGCAAAATTTTTTTAAAATGACAGGAATTTCAATCTCTATTTTTTCTCATCAAAATATCTTAGAAAGGTGAGATCCTTCCGTGGTTTTGAGATACGTTTCTAATAGCACACTTTTATTCTAATTTTTATTCTGTTCTGGAAAAATAAAGCCAAATATTTGAAACAGAATACCCATTTAAGAGAAACTTAATCCAGCTGGGTGCAGTGGCTCATGCCTATGATCCTACCACTTTGAGTTGTTGCTCCAGACCAGGAGTTTGAGACCAGCCTGAGCAATAGTGAGTTCCTATCTGTACAAAAAATAGAAAAATTAACTGGCATGGTGGTGTGCTGCTATAGTTGCAGCTACTCAGAGGCTGAGGCAGGATTGCTTGAGCCTAGCAATTTGAGGCTGCAGTGAGTTGGATGACCCCACTGCACTTTAGCTCAAGCAACAGAGTAAGACCCTGTCTTAAAAAAAAAACAAAAAACCAAAAACCCCCAAAAAACTCCTCATTGGATTGTTTCTTACCGTATTTTACTTTCTTACTGTATTTCCACTTCTAAATCATTCAGGATTAAACTTTTATGCCAGGGGTCCTCAAACATTTTAAACAGGGGGCCAGTTCACTGTCCCTCAGACCATTGGAGGGCCAGACCGCAGGCCCCTGAATTAGTCGGCTGCTAAGCAGGTCAGGCAGCTGCGGGCTGCAGTTTGAGGATGCCTGCTCTATGCACAGGACTGTGATAGTACTTGTACTTTCCTGCTGGGAAGTTAAGCAGTGCCCCTTCTGTACTCTACGCTTCTTTGGAATTTGTTGCACCTTTCACGTGCTGGCAAACCTTTACCATGATCCCCGTTTACAAAACAATACACTAGGGCTGTCCAGAAAGTATCCAGCCAGGTAATATGAAAACTAGTATTAATCGTAGCTGGATTCTTTCTGGACAGCCCTTGTAATTCCTCATCATTGATATAGATGAAAATAGGATTAACTCATGATTTAATGCTAACTGATTGCTATTTTTATGGAACATGAGAGCATATAAAAAATACTGGTTAAAATGTGTTAGTGGGAATCCTATTTTATTTGGTATATTCCTTTCTTTTTGTAAATGTTTTCTAGCATTCTGTTCTTGGCCCCTCTCAAGAAGCTTCATTCATTCTCAAACTCTAGATATGTATCTCTAACTTAAAGGTCTATCTGAATATCCCATAGGCTCTTCAAATTAACATTGATATGATCAAACAGGCCTTCCTCAAAATAAATGGCCATTTGTCCATCCATTTCATTCAATAAACATTTACTGAGGATGCACAGTGTGTGTACTGGGTGCTGTAACTACTGTGATGAGCAAGAGAGAAAATACCTGGTCCTCAAAAATGTTACAGTCTAGGAAGTCGTACTATGAACAAATTATTATATAAAGTGCTTCTTTAGTGATCAGTAAATACTTTAATGGAGAAGAACCAGAGGACTAAAAGTGCAGACATATGGAAGTTAGACCTACGGGGACCCCATTTTTGCCCTTTTTATTTAGATAGGATTGAGCACCCAGAGACAGCCACCTTCCTAACCCCAGGATGCTCATCCATCATCCATCTTCCCCTGGGCTAAGACAACACTCATCTCCCTAGCTGATGTGCAAGGCCACTGTCACTAAACCCAAGTCTACTTCCGTAAGCTCTGCACACTGGACACTGGGGGCCACTGTCACTAAACCCAAGTCTACTTCCATAAGCTCTGCACACTGGACACTGGCGGCCACTGTCACTAAACCCAAGTCTACTTCCGTAAGCTCTGCACACTGGACACTGGCGGCCACTGTCACTAAACCCAAGTCTACTTCTGTAAGCTCTGCACATTGGACACTGGCGGCCACTGTCACTAAACCCAAGTCTACTTCCGTAAGCTCTGCACACTGGACACCGGGGGCCACTGTCACTAAATCCAAGTCTACTTCTGTGAGCACTACACACTGGACACCGGCGGCCACTGTCACTAAACCCAAGTCTACTTCCATAAGCTCTGCACACTGGACACCGAGGGCCACTGTCACTAAACCCAAGTCTACCTCCATAAACTCTGCACACTGGACACTGGGGGCCATTGTCACTAAACCCAAGTCTACCTCCATAAGCTCTGCACACTGGATGCTGGGGGCCACTGTCACTAAACCTAAGTCTACCTCTGTGAGCACTATGCACTGGACACTAGGGGCCACTGTCATTAAACCCAAGTCTATCTCCGTGAGCACTACACACTGGACCCTGGGGGCTGTCACTAAACCCAAGTCTACCTCCGTAAGCTCTGCACACAGGACACCAGCGGCCACTGTCACTAAACCCAAGTCTACCTCCGTAAGCTCTGCACACAGGACACTGGGGGCCACTGTCATTAAACCCAAGTCTACCTCTGTAAGCTCTGCACACTGACACTGGGGGCCACTCACCGCTCCCTCAGCAGGGAAACCATTTTAATGTCTCTGTCCCTTTGTTCTCACAGGCCCATCATCTACCTGGCAAACTCTCCTCTGCCCTTCCCTACCCAGCTCAAATGTCCTCCTTCCCTTTGGCTTTCACTGACTCTTGCCCTCTGCCTCCTCCCAGGTGGGAGTGAAGCTTCTCAGCCCCATGCACATCCAGGCAATTAGCAGCAGGAGCCTCTGAGGCATGGAAAGGGGCCTGGACCTTGGAATCAGAGACCCATAACTTTGTTAGACAACTGCTTTGATCAATTTACTTAATCACTGAATTTTAGTTTCCTTATGTGTAACATGGAAAGACAGTGAAGGTCGTAAAATACTTAGTACAGTTCTGGGCATCCAGAAGATAACTGGTAAATGCTCAGGTAATACTCCTCCATCATACTGGATTTCATGAGATGTTTGCTTCCCCTGGGAAAAAGCCACGGCTTCCTTTTCATTCTGGCTTGGTTTATAGTTTAACCAAATTCCATACTGGTCCCCTCCCCCACCCCCCCTTTTTGTTTCCTTTATGTAAGAAGCTTACTTTTTAAAAATATCTCCACAATAATGGGAACTCAACTGTTGATACATACAGAATTAACAAAAAACATTTCATTGCAAATGTTATGATTTCAGCTTCACGGATTATGCTTTCGATTTCTCTTGATGACTAAAGCCAATTTTGCAAATTGGTTAAATGACTCTTCTAGTTTTCTGACAAAAAAGAGTCTCATTTGTTGCTTTTCATTTTTACTATAGCTTGAAGGAGAAAGGTGGATTGTTTAAAAAAAAAAAAAACACAACTCACCTATTTTAGTTGCACTGTAAATATTTTCTATTGGAAATACAACTCCTAATCCATATAGCAGGACTTTCGCCAGCGCCGGGATAAGCTGAGTAGTTGTTACTAAAATATTCACACAGTTCGTCCTATGAGAACAGGAAGAAGAAAAGACTGTTGAAAAATAAATCTCCAAAATGAGCGAGCATGAGCAGCGCCTGTGTCCCCGCGGGCCCGCGGACAGCCTCACCGGGAGTGGATGAGCGAGAGCGCTTTCAGGGCCAGTGTCAACCAGGAGTCCGTCAGGGCTTCGATCTCCGCCCTCAACTGCAACCAGGCTTCCCTCTTAGCTGGACCCAGCAGACCTGAGGATTTACAAGCATGGGATGAACTACTTCCTTACCAATGTCTCCTGGGCTTTACAGAGAATAAACATTAGTTAGCACTACTACCCTTCAGCTTCCCAGTGCACAAAGTATTTTTTACATCCTATCATTCAGTAGGCAAGTCTTTAACATTATAGGAAACATCTATTGATTTTGCATTCCCAGCATTCTTTCTTCTGGTTAGAGATGTCATCTCTTCCTTTATGGGGAGCCTACTCCTCCCCATTCCTCTAACTCTGTAAGCTGGCCAGAACCAATCCCAGCTTCTGGGTCCCAGGGTAGGCTCAGAGCCTTAACTTTACCGGTGAAAGTCAGTCTTGGAACTTTTGCTGAATCTGTTGGGCAAGCTGTCTCCCCTGCTTCCTCTCCCTACATAGGTGCTCAATTGGTAAGATATAAACCTGAATCTTCCAGTGGTTATTGTACCACTTGGTAAGAACAAACATAGAATGACTTCTACTTCAAGGTCGGCAGAGGTTCCCCTGACACCTCGTCTCAGCATCTGGAATCCTGCTCCATTCAGAGACCAACATCGCCCCCTAAGCTTTTCATTATTAAGTCAATTTAGTTCCTTTTAATGCTAAAGCCATCTTGAATCACAGTCCAAACATCCAAACTCATACAAGCATCTACCAAGTAGAAGGTGCTTAGCAACTGTCTGTGAGTTGGGCTAGATTTGCTAATCTCACTGCCCTGGGAGGACAACTGCATGTCACAGAGGTTAAGAAACTTGCCCCAGGTCATACCAGCAGGCAAAGGAGCCAAGGCAAGAGGAGATTACCCAGGACACTAGTCTAATATTTCTGTCACTAAATCATAGAATAATGGCCAGATGAAACTGCCCTGAAAACGCTATTATATCCACAATGGTGTGACACAGAAGCGTGTGGTACTTTTAGAATTTTACCCAGACTGTCTTAACTAACCCACTGAAATACTGGTGGTAGTCACTTGCCTCCAACATTATTTTTGTAGGTGTTGTAGATCTCTTTTACCCGTCTGTAGCGGAAGGCCAACTTTCTCATCCAGTCCACACCGCCCCGAACACCAGTTGCCAAACATAAATTAGCACTGGTCGCTGCAGCAGGAAAGCCATCTGTCCCAAAGTTATACGTGCTATTTAGATGCAAGAAAAGCCCAAAGTTAACCAAACAGAAAGTTCGTCTACATTAGGTGAGCAATTCCACTCTGACAGGGAGACCGGGCCTCAACGTTCAGTGAGCTCACCTTAGGTCTTGTCCGTTATCATCTGAAGAAACATCGTCTATATGAACTTGGTCACATTCCTAAAATGCAATCAAAATGACATATGTCAATTGTTAAGAAAACCACACAGGCTTATTTTTAAAAACACCTCAATTGGAGGGTTTTTCAACTATGTCAATCAGTAGGGGGCAGTCTTGTTAAATTGACATTTTTACCGACTTGGGGTCCTCTTCCACTGTGGGAAGCAAGCTGTGTCATTAAGGACTACCGTGAATCAGCTTCAGAAAACACGTTTTTGTGTTTAGAAAGGAAAGTGATTGAAAACAATTAGCATATGTGTTCCATAAACCTCAGGTACCCTAAGACATCATGCTGCTCAAAGCTGATTCAGTCAATGCCTAAGCATAACTGAAACCAGACATTTCGGTAAATGTAACATGCTAGAAAAATTAAACCTGATGCTAACTGCCAATGAAATTATGACCTTTGATTGCTGCTGAGCCACACACCAACACAGCCCCAGGCCAGTGTGCCGAGGAGCCCAGACGGAAAATCTGTTACTGGTTTGCCGTTTATTTGAGAGATGTAAGTTTTATTCTGTGTGTGTGTGTGTACACACATGTATGCGATAAAAACAAACACAGAAGACTTGAAATCCTAAATAAAAATAACCAAGCCATTTGTATTTTTTTTTTTACTGTTTACACTTTGTATTATTTTTCTGTTTTATTATTATTATATATTGATCTTACATGGTAGATTTATGAGTGGATTATAGCATTATGTTATTTTGAACAGACCTGATTTTTAAATCTTAAAGAGTGCGTAAACTATTAACTATCCAGGACAGGAGGCTGCAGCTTTATCAGACTGAGTTAATGCCGCATGCACCTATCTGCCCGGCACACGGCGCACCACACACCTCACCACTGTATCCCAGCCCCTAGCACAGCTAGGAAGGGCCCTAGGAAAGCCACGGGCCCTCCATAAACGTTTGTTGAATGAAGGTATACTAATTTGGACACAGACAAGGTCTCTTACGAGTAACGCACTTGGCTTTCATATTTCAGCCCTGTTCCTCTCTTTGCAATCAGGTTCCAAATACCCCAGAGGACTTTATTGTACTTACTTCCCTTAAAGTTTTAGTTTTAAAATATTGTTAAAGAAATTTCTAGGCATATGTCTTGTATTTTAAAAGATTCTTCTGGCTAAAGCTCTGGTCACGTTTCAGATATAGTTAATTTTATAAAATCAGCCCATCTCTACAGCACTTAGCATTCAGCTCGGTAACAGAGATGACGTGTGTGGAAAGCGCTGCAGGAATGGACGGTGTATTTTTATGTTGCTGGTTCCTTCTGAACAAATTCTTCTCTCTCCATGGATTTGTGAGGAAGGGAGCAGGAGATAGAAGTGGAAAGAAACTCAAACCAGCTGTTCCTTAACAGAATTAAAATCGTGACCCCCCCAACCTCTTCTCTAAAGCATCTATTTTCCAGGCAGCCCTCTCCCAGCAAGCAGCGAGTTCCAAGGAGGAAAAGACTTTGACCTTGTAACCCTCCCCTGCTCTCCTGAGGTACATAACCTCAGATAAGAAAAAAGGAAAAGCCAGTCTAGGAGCCCTCACATGCTGACTGTGAATTTAACATTTTAAAAACAGGTCATTCTTGGAAAACATGATTGGAAATTTCTCAGTTATTAATTTAATCTTATTTTAGATGATGAATGATAGTTGTGTTTTCAACAACATACTTATTCGAGGTTTAAAGATTTGCTAAAACATAAGCAGAAATTTCTTACATCTAACCAAAAATGCAATTTTTATGTTGCTGGTAAACCACTTTTTTAGAATTGTGTGGTTAGTCTACAGCATCCCCCCCCAACCCCCCCCAAAAAGCACCATAGTGCCACAGCACAGAAATTTTCTATCTTGGGAGAAGGAACAGAAAGGGGGAAGTTGAGAGACTCACAGAAGAGGAAAAGATATGTTTAAAAGAATTTAATTCAAGGAATCAAAGCTGACCTAGAATTCCCTAGCTACGTCTAAGGGCTGGAAGAATTCTTTGGAAAAGCAGGGTGTTAAGATGCTTTTCTTAAACTAATTTAGTTGTAAATCTCCATTACTGCCAGAGAAGTCAGTTATCTTCTAAGGATTGCTAATGACGCCATTGTTCCTATTGTTCTTCCACATCCTATATTTGTTTTTTCCTGCTAGCTTCATTTAAAACTTTTTGTGCCCAGGCCCTCCTGTAAGTATCATTCCATCTCTAGGTGAGCTCTAATTAAGTGTCAACACCCTCAAGCTTTATCTGCAGGTGGCAAACCCACAGTGCCTTGATTAAAGCTAAGTTCCCCGTAGTAGCACCAAAGAAATCTCATTCTTTAACAGGAGAACTTCTGGTGATTTTTATGAAAAGAGATCCAAAATTAAGGCCTTTCAAAAAAGCGTCTCATTAGCACATTTAAGAATTAAAAGCATTAAAGTATCCCTTAAAAATATTTATAGTATCATTGCTTATTTCAGTTAATGGACAACAGAAAAATACTATGTTGCACAAACTTCAAATATGTAAAATACAGATTGAGGATTCATTACCCATGGGCCTCTTCGTGAGTTTACAAAGGATGATATAAATGTCTTGGGGAGTATGCTTTATAACAGGTTTCAGTGAGAAGCTGTAATATTACTACTTCAATGTTTACCAAACTTTGATTCTTAAAAGCATGGAGCCTGTTAAGATACTGCTTTGCCTCCCAGTGGAGCTGCCTAACCTGCTAACTTGGTGGCTACCTTCTTCAGATACCCCATTGAGGAGGAGAGGACCTTTCCTTCTCCCATTTTCTTAGCAGGCATTCAGCTTTTTATCTTTTTATTTTTTGTTTTTGCAGTTTTTTGGCCAGGGCCGGGTTTGAACCCGCCATCTCTGGTATATGGGGCTGGGGCCCAGCTCCTTTGAGCCACAGGCACTGCCCGAGCCTTTTATCTTCTTAAGAGCCAAATTTTGGGTTCTCTCTGCCCTCTGGGGTTGGTTGTTTTTTAGGTTCTAAATTTATTTTAAACCCAGACAAAGAAATAACTGGGGAAGGGGTGTGAGGCCTGATTTAAGAGCCTGTGGCTTTAGTCAGAAGGGGCTCTGGCCCCACCAAAACATTGCCAGCAACAAAATGTAAAGCCCCACTAAAGGAATCCATGGACAGGAAACACACACACAAAATGGGAGGTTTTAAGGTATTTGTGGGTAGCAAACATGTATCTCTAAAAACCCTAATTTGGTACTCGATATACAGAGTGCAGAACATAGGGAATTCCATGTTCCTAAAACAGACTAAATATGCTGAAAATGTACTTCTGAAATAAACTTCCAAAATGCATATGATATGTTCAAGGTGTTGCAATCATTCACTGAGCCAAGTCTTGGAACAGTATTCACATTTCTTGGGGCCAGCCGTAGTTACATTACAGTAAGGGGCAGTGGCAGGGCCAGAAATGCCCAAGGGACCCCTGCTGTGTTTGCCTAGGACCTCACTGGGGCACAGGTATTGGTTCCAAGGACAGGAGTTAGATTGTGCAGTCATACCAACCCGCTTAGCTCAGATAAGTGGTGGGTCATTCGCTCATGTACTGGGTTATTTATTAAGATGCTTCTGTGTTCTGTTCTAGACGCCAAAGACACAGCATCAAACACAGGAGACAAAATTCCTCACTGACGTGGAACTAACATTCTAGTTGGGGAGACACAGGCAGGTAGAAAATATGCAAACTGTACACTATGTTAGACAATGATAATTGGTAAGTAGAAAAAGATACAGCAAAAGGGAAAAAATGCCCAAAACTTAATAAAAGTACTGTTTTTTACAAAAACCAAAGGAAAAAAAATAGGCAGTGCCAAATGGGGTCTGGGGAAAGAGCAAGTTCAAAGGCCCGGAAGGAGATTCCAGGATCACAGAGCCAGGTGAAGAGTTCCAGAGCTTCCAGGCCAGAGCCTAGAGCAAGTCTTTACTGAGGAAGCAGGGGACAAGTGGCCAGTCTCTGCCTTCAAGGGACTTACACCATTAAGCAGGAAGAAAGAGAAGTTAGTTCATTAACTATACTTGTAACAAATTAATTACAATTGCGGTAAAGGCTGCAGAAACTCCCTGGGAGTGGAATGAACCCTCCCCTGCTGAACAGGCTGCAGAGGCCTGAAGCACTGAGATTATATGGATCAGGGAGGGACAGCATGGTCTACTTCTGGGCCTTGTGGCTTTTGGGATTGAAGCACACCAATGAACAGATAAATGGTGGTTCACAGTCCCTGAGCTGTCGTGACAGAAACAAACACTTTTCTGGTCCCAGATGGTCCATGATGGGCCTCTACCTTCAAAAGGCTGTGGGGTGGGGGAAGGAGGGCAGGCCCTTGTTCACAAGCAGAATTTACAGATATGCAGGAACTCAGGCCTCAGAAAAGAAAGAAGCCTCTCGAAGACATTGTTTCTTGTGCCCCCAAATCATAGATGTAATTTGGTATGACAGCTGCAAGGGGATCAAGATGTAGAAAAAAGAGTTATCTTTCATTAGTGCCTTTTGGAAGGGATGCTAAAATTGGCACCATTTTTGTATAGTATAACAAGTCAATAACAGTAGGGGAATACATGAACAACATTTTAATTTAACCAATCCTCACATATATACCACATAGTACCAAACAGAACTCCGGAAGAACTGAAGTCATTGCAAGGCTTCCTTTGAGGGGCATTTCTTAAACTTCTGGTGGAGTTTTTGCAGAGGTAGGCACTGGTCACTCTCACACAGACTCCTAATGTTGAGTGGAATTTATGGCGAAAATGCGATAGTATTTAATGTTATAATCCATTTTACAGGTATGAAAAATGAATACTCAGAGAAGTTCAATACTGTAAGATAAATGCTGAGACACTCTGTCTTTGATCCTCGATTCCCTGTTTCTTCCCAGGCTCCTCAATTTCACACAGTATAGACAAGGGTTCACTGTTGGTGTTGGCCATGACCTAGGTCCTTTGGGGCTTCTCAGTTGTTTTGAGCTTAAGGGACACCAGCTCTGAAACAACCTCCCCTTTGTCCGCCTCTCTCCTACCTCTGCCCAGCGTCTGTGATCATGGCCCCCTCTCCCTGCCTGGCAGAGGATGTGGGTCCTTCATCCTTCAGCATAAGCCCCAACCCTTCATGTACACCAGGCCTGTAAAAGATTGGTACGTCAGAGGGTAATGGTTCTGGAAGGAGAGCCGTTGTGGTAATGGGGTCTTTGCCAGCAGTGGAAGGTCCAGAGTGCAACTGTAGATAGGGTGAGCAGAGGTTCCAGCAGGCCACACCGACATGGTGTGTCCTGAGGAGGAGGTTTGAGGCCCAGGAATGTGGATTAGGCCACCGTCATAGCAAGGGGAGCTGAATGAGGGCAGAATGGCAACTGTCAGAAGTACGGTGTGGGGACCACAGGACTAGCCTGCAAAACCTCTGCTCCAATGTGGCAGGCCCCTGAAATCATCTTCAGCAAATGCCACAAACCAAATGACCAGAGTTTACCCTCACCTGGCATCCCTTTATGTGACATGGCCTGTGCTTCGCAGAGAAGTAAAATAAATAAATTAGCAGGCTTGAGTTACTGCCAGTCCTCAGCTCACAGACATCTACGCACTCATGGAGCTGATAAAGTGTGCACACGGATGGCTGGGGAAAGCTGCCAGCACACGAAGCAGCGGAGAGCCAGTGCTGGTGCAGGGAGCAGGCAGCCAGCCACGCGGGGCACGGCCTCGCAGCCATGTGGTGAACGCACACTTGCTTTGAGAACACGGTTGCACTGTTATTTTGCCTTTTTGGTCCCCTCTGCCATTATTCTTGGCATTGAGACTCAAGCTGACCTTTTTCTGATCCATCATCATCTCTGGCCTTCTAGGGCTGGGCCACAGACATGTTCTTTTGGACCCAGCCCCAGGAATAACTCACATCGTGCACAGGGGCTCATATGCAAAATATTAAGTTATGGCAGAATTTTTCTGCAAATATTTATTCTGCTTTGATACTGTAGTGGCTGTACTTTCCCCCCAAGCCTTTCACTTGTACCATAATTATGTAAAAATACACCATACAATTCAAGTTAGTTTAGGAAAATAAAAAGAATTAAGACAGTTACAATGAGTCTTATTATCTTCGCCAAGCAGAGTGACGTAACAGCCAAGGCACTGATGCTCTCTACCTCTGAACACGAAACTAGAATCACAAACTCAGAGAAAACCTGAAGTCTTTGAATAAACAGAGACTCTGAGACGACGCCGAGGCAGTGTGCACATTATGGAAAGGAACAATATGAAAAGGTTACAGCATGTCTTTGGAGAAGTTAAATTCTAGGAGCCTAAATTCTGCTGATCGAGACTGTATTTGCTCCACGTTCCAAATTTACCATGAGAAAACTAACACCATACTGCCAACTAATTGTTTCAATACTTTCCTTTACAAAGTAAAAATGGAAGGAAAAAAAGAGTCAGGAGAGACCTAGCTATTTTCGCTGTCTTTACATCACTGTGCCTATTGAGACCAGCTGGAGTTGGCCAAGGGAGGCGCAATGTGCCCTCTTCTCTGTCATTAAGCAATCATACTCCTAGCTCTGACCTCCCTATTGAACAATACAAACACTTGCTCGATACCTTTGACATCAACAAATTGCTAAAAAGAAATGTTCCTCTTATTTCCAAACACGAAAATGTTTCTATGTAGTACAAGGGTAGTTTTAGTACTCGAGACACACAGGCACACACAGATTGAAAGCTTAATTTTGACAACTGATCAGCAATACTTAGAAAAAAAGAGGCATATCTCTTTGCCCACCTACCCACACTACAATCATTTCCCCAGAAAATGTAACTCGTACAGATGGCCATACTGGGTGACCAGGGTTTGGGTGACAGAAGTTTTATAAAGGAGTTTTATAAACTCCCATGGGGGTTTTTGGAAATAACTCCGGACTCCCTAGATATTTGATAACTTCTTTGCAAAAATAAGGTAAAAGGGGACATCCCTAGAGCTACTCTATGATTTGGAAGTTTGAAGGAGGGGGACGGGTGGCCACGGAATAAGCCAATTGATGGGAAAGATGGGAATAGCTCTGCTTCTAATTAACTGACAATTAGATTTGGTATGTCCACTCCGGCCTCTGTGGTTAAGAAATTCTGTCTACGAGTTAGATTTGCAGAAACCAGGTTTTTATTTGCATATTTCTTTCTAAAAGGAGAATGCCCAACTGAGACTCTGTGTACGTACTTACTGCTGTAGAATAACCTGATTCCCACGTGCTTTTTGAAGACGTGGTCAAGCCTCCAATGCAGGTTCAAACAGATGTAACTTAGGTGCTGCCAGACACCCTCTACAGAGCCTTGGAGGCTCGCTGCAAGCCTGTGGGGACCGGAAGGGTGTGCCCTGCAGCTTCTCCCCAGCGACACTTTCTGCGAGGAACTATCATCTTGGTCTGGGGGGAGTCTTGGGGACCTATTTCTCTTGCTGTCCCACCACACTGCTTCCTCACAGAACCACAGGGTGCAGATTCCCTTTGTCTAAGGCACAGAAAAAGAGGCGTATCCCTTTGCCACCTACCCACACTACAGTCATTTCCCCAGAAAAGGTAACTTGTACAAATGGCCGTACTGGGGGACCAGGGTTTGATGAAGAACAAAAAGAGTTTGGAAATTGGTCCCCTTTTGTGTGACAGTTTTGGGAAGTGCAAGTTAAGAAATTAAGACACGCAGGGGCAAATGTACCTTTAAATTCCCTAAACTACCTACTCAGCACACCACTGGCACCAACACATAGTACTTTAAGTCAATATTTAAATATCTGTATCTGTTATGATAGGAGCGAGTTGACAACTATGTAAGCCACTGAGAAAAGAAAAAACAGAATGTCAAATCTCAGAAACTGAAGAGAGGAATTTCAACATCTGTTTCTGAGAGCTGGAAATAAGCTGCAACTTGTGGAGACACTGCTTTTACAAACAAAAAGGGTGCTTTAATGTACTATTTAATGTTATAATATCCTTTAGACATTATCTAAGTGAGATTTTCCCCGAATTATGTTTATATTAAGTAGGAGACCTAAGTGCTTGCATTAGAACCCAAGATTTGAATTTCAGAAGTTTCAAGAAAGGCAAGATATTAGCTATTTTGATCTTATTCTATTTATACTAATATTCAGGAGATATTTAGAAGGTAAAGTCTTTACTGAGAGTGCTGCAGATAGTATGTCAAGGCCAAAGATAAATCGAAGTGCTTAAGCTACGTTTGGAATAGAGATACAATTATGGTAAACATTTAAGATCACGAAGTAACAGTTTCCAGGACTCCTAAACTTAGTATTGTATTAATCATTAAAGAAAGCATGAAAATATGTTTTTCAGAGGTTAAGTATTTTCCTACAATATAAATTTCTCTTCAAATGTGCTACTTAAAAAATAAGACATCATGATAATATCATTTTAGCATGTGGCTCACAGAATCCCAAAGGAATTCTGTTTGTTCCTTCTAAGGAAGTACAGGGCTAATAAATGTCAGCTCCACTCTGCTTGGAGTTCCTTCTTTCTGACCATGATTGCCTCCCTTTAACATGTGACTAAATATTAAATATATTTGTCTTTATTCACACTCTCAAACTTAGGGTGAGGAAAAGAAAGTCTCACTTAATGAAAGCCAAAAACAATTGATGATAAACTTTTAAAATGAAATGGGTTTATTTAAAATTGTTCAACACTGTGTCTTGAAAAGCACTGAATCGATAATTATGGCGTATTTCACAATTGATCTAATGATATCAACACTTGTAATTTTACCTTTTAAAAAGTTTACCATTAATATCTAGTGCTACGAGCTCCTTTTAAGTTACGTTTTATACAGTAGCACAAAGTATTTACTGCACTGTATGTCCCTGTTGCCGAAATTGTTCACAGAAGCTGATGCCCAAATACATCGCTTCATTTATGGTACAGTTAATATAAGAGAATGTGGCAATTTATGAATTTGTGTAGGAACCAGCGAAAAGCTGTGAACGTTCAGACATAATAGAGGGCAATGCACTAGTGTTTGATACTATGTTCAATTCTATAATTTTATCGTTAACACACTATATATTTTAAATTTTATCATGTGAAGTATGAGGATAAAGGCTGAATTAATGTACACAATAATTATTATTCAGAACATGTAAAGAAAACTCAGCGCACATCTAATAGAAAGAGCATTTTTTTGAACGTTGACTCAGAGCCACTTTTAAGAATTTAAGCCTTTGATTTACTGCAGAACTGACTTCTCGATTTTCAACGGGCTTGCTCATCGTTTTTGCAAACATAATTTGTCACCGGCAATAGTCAGTGTTCTCTATAACTCCTGTTTCCTTTCTTTTAGATCTATTATTCCTGCTGAGAGGATCTACTAAAGAAGAATTTTTCATTGTGACACCAATTCTAGGCTTGCTGTGAATAATCACAATCTCATAAAAATCATTCTTTTTATTGCAAACTTGCTGCCAGAAGCATGGAAAAATATGCAAACCAGGAGACCTTTTATCCCTTTCCATGACCACTTTCTTTCAACCCTCATTGACATTTCAAGAAAATGAATCACATTCCAATTTGTTCACAAAGCATTTAACAAGAAGTTGTAATCTATGCAGAAATATTTCTGTTTTGCTTATATGGAAAACAATGAACTGCAAGCTCTAATATTAAATAGATCCTATTTTAAGAAAGTTTTTTTCACTTTTTCACTCTTCCTAAAATTATCTGTAAAAAAAAAAAAGTAAAAATAAAAGACACCATTCCATATCTTTAACTGTAAACCTTATGTCAATACTATTAAAAATTTTTTTTCATGTAATTGACCTTTTGAAATGCTTCTATTTTTTTGCAGGGGTGGGATTACAGATTTGAAAGCTACACTAATTTATCAACTTTAGTTAATGTATATGGATAATTTAGTAATAGTTAAGAAATACTCAATTTTTGTGCAAAAGAACAGATAGCTCAGAATAAATCAGGCTCAACAATATCCTTAGTTAATACGTTAATAAAAAATTTTCCAAGGCAATTTTCTCTGCCCTGTAATTATCACTGACTCCGGGAAGAAAAATATGTACAACCGGACATAGGCACTTTCTAAATAAGGTTCCCTGTGAGCTGCAGGAAGGGTTCCATCATCGCCTCCCTCACTGTCAGTCCCTGGAGGGGACGGCAGTGCCTCAGAGGGGGCCTTTCTTACTCAGAAAGTTCCCTCTTCTTTTCTAAGTATGAGTGCGTCTGAAGTTTCACCACAAATAATCATCCCTTCTGAATCTTCTTTTATAAGGCAAAGTCTTCAAGTAAGGATGAATTATTTAAGTTCTATTACCTGGAAGTGAACTGTCCTATCAGAGAAATTTCCTCCAGCACAGGGAAGCCTGCTGTGCTCTAAATCACTGGGTGTTAATAGGGGAAATAGAATTGGCTGCCTGAAAGGAAAACTAAAATTTTGTGTGTACTTATTTTCCTACTCCCTACAAAACCACACCTAGTCTCAAGAATAACATATCAGAGCTATAGATAATCACACCTTGTTTATATGTTATTTATACATACAATATGATATGTATTTATACTATACATATTATACATTAAAAGAGTATGAATATTATATATGTTATAGGTTACATTGTGGCAATATCCCTAGAAAATACACAGGCCACACGTTCTGTAGCCTTTCATTCATATCGTCATGAATTCAATTTATAATGACTGAACATGTGTTTATATTCCAGGTACCAAAAACACAAAAATCAATGAGATAAAGACCTTGCCTGTGGTCTTTATAAACATAGCGAGCGTTTGGAGAGAAAAGGTATGATGATTATCACGATGATTTGCTCTCAGAGACATTACTAGAATTCTCATGAAGTCCTTCTCTTTCCACATCCCCGTGCAGCACTATCAGATACAGTTTTCTGGAAGGGGGTTTTGCATTTCCAGGGAATGCAAATTCCAACAGGGACTCTAAGCTTCTTAGGGCAGGGAGGCAGATGCTGCGTTCCACTTCCGTTTCTGTTTCCTTAGTAGATGTATTAGACATACTACATGGAAACAATACATTTCAATGCAGTTGAGCACTCACGAGCCTCTGTAATGAGCCCTTACCTGACCAATGCCGCCTGCCCCCCACGTCTAACCCTGACGCACCCCAGGTCCACATCGACCTGGCTCCACTCCCTGCCTCCACCAGAGAGTAGCTGTGGCAACTGCTTGCTAGAATGCCTTCTCCTCCTTTCACTCCCTTTAAGGCAATGCTCCTCAGTTAAGCTTTTATTGGCTTCTTTCTTTTCTCCATTGCTGATGTACTCTCTGCCACCCACTGTCTCAGTAACAGTAGCTGCCATTATGGAGCTGCCATTATCAGACACTGTGCCCAGCGTGTTACACACGCTTCCCAGGCCTCCAGAAACTCTGCATTCCACGGATCAGCAAATGAAAACGCACACACGTAACTTCTGTGGACCCTGCCAGATAACAAACTTTTTCAAGAAAAAACACCGTCTTTTATGTACATTTTTTTCTCCCAACTTATTTTCTAACACCGGACCAAGCACACAGATGTCCTGGACTAAAACCTTCCAGATTAACTGATTTTCAGAATTTGGTTATGAAAGAATCGGTGACTCGATCAGAAGCTAATGTTAGTGCACTCTGCCACTGAAGTGTCAAAATGCTAGCGGTTTTCTCCAAATTCTAATTACAAAATGACATATACTCATGTATGAAATTCATATACAAAATATATAAAGGAAACCAATCCCAGCGCCATCCCTCAGCAGGAACCTCCTTGCACCTCCGTCTGGTCCTTCCTGCACCACTAGTCACACACTTATTCCTTCCAAGGTCTCCAGGCTCTGCGCAAAGCTCACCTTCCAGCAGGGTAGACACACAACCAGCAGGGAAAACTAGACGAGCTTTCTGTAGCTACTTTTTCCTTTGCTCAATGATATGTGGTAAAAACTTTTTTTATATGAATTAGTCACCTATCTTTTAAGTTGCTAGTGCTTTATAATATTCTATTTTTGCATGTTTCATAATTTAGCTGAGCAATGGCTGATGGATAGTTTCCAATTTTTTCAGACTATTACCTTCAGAGCAGCAATTTCCTTTTAAAATTTAATTTTTTTTTTTTTTTGGGTTATATAAGCATAAGTGTAGGTCACTACAACCTCAAACTGGGATTACAAACACATGGAACCGTGTCCAGCTAATTTTTTCTTTTCTTTTTTTTTGAGCCAGAGTCTCACTCTATTGCCCTGGGTGGAGTCACAGCTCACAGTAACCTCAAACTCTTGTCAAGTGATCCTCTTTCCTCACCTTCCCATGTTGCTGGGACTACAGGTGCCCACCACAGTGGCTATTTTTAGAGATAGGGTCTTGCTCTTGCTCAGGCTGGTCTTGAACTCCTGAGCTCAAGCAAGCCACCAGCCTCAGCCTTCCAGAGGATTACAGGTGTGAGTCACCGCACCTGGCCTTAGCTAATTTTTTCTTTTTGTAGAGATGGGGTCTCATTCTGACTCCTTTGGGTCTAAAACTTAGGTGGGAGGACTGCTTGAGGTCCGGAGTTTCTTTCTTAAGCATCCAAAATCATGCTTGGTACGTGGTCCTTGCTCTATCAAGGGCTACAAGGTGAACAACCCTTGTAATGAATAGGCCTGGGCAGATCTATGGCTTTCATTTATCTCCTTAGGTTGTATTTACGTGTATTTTCCTTAACTAATGTTTGTAATCACTCGGGTCTCTCAGCTTCGTTTGTTATATGCCTTCTGCTTAGAATGGTCTTTTCTAAAGCCCACCCGTTCTGCTCTGCTGGCTTCTGTCGGCCTTTGATGGTGGTTTCCGTGTTGCCCTCCTGGTCTGAGCACCTGTAGCCTTGCAGCTTTGCTCATCTGCACCCCTGCCCCAGCCAGACTGTCAACTCCCACAGAACAGAAGCATTTTCATCTCGTCTCAATGTAAATGAGGTTTTACACTTTCCCTCGGATTTGGGAAAAGCTCTCCTGTCAGTTTCCATAAAGCCTTGGCCACCTATGAGGCTGCCTGCTGCCAAACAGCATCTGAACAGGTCTACGATGGTAAGTCTAAATGATCCATTTGCCATTTAAAACTTAAATCATTTTCCTTATGTTTTAAAGTAAATGTTTTAGTTGCTACATTAAAGAGGAAAAATATTCTTACTTCACCAAACCTTGACATGTTCTTAATACAGACATGGGAAATACTTTGTGTTGGTTTTCTAAGCTATTTATTATTATTTTTGCTGCTAGAAATACCTTATCTCCAAGTTCAGTAGGATTGCATTTAGGCGTGTTTAAAACACACAACTCCCACAAATTAAATAGGATGATCTCTTGGATATAGAAACTCTCCTTAATTTTCTCACAAAATGCCAATACCAAAAGATCATGCTTAGCCTCTTAGTTATTTCTGAAGAGGCAAAAGAGTGAAAAATAATGTTGATAAAAATCAACAGCCTCTGCCCATGCCCCAACCCTCCACCTGACTTACAAAGGAGCAGCACACAATTAGCAGTGAGAAGGATCCAGATTTAGAAAGCCTTTCCTTGGAAATGCTGTTAGAATACTGAGCTGGGCATGGATAGAGCCTCCATTGTAGCTGCGCTGAAATGGGAGAAGACTCTGGGGACCGCAACTCAAACACATTTTGGGGAAGTTGAAGTTATAGGCTCACAGGCCTTCTCTTGCACTATTCAATCTAAACAAAATGACATGAAATGAAATAAAATAAAATAAAATGAAATGAAAATAAAATAAATAAGGGCACCTTGAATTCCTTTCTCTACCAAGCAAACTTCCTATTGCCTCACAAAGTCGTGACTCTCCCAGATGGAAGATTAGCAAGCACCTGTCAAAATCAAAGCTCTAAACTAAAAGCCCATCGTAGGTAACACTGACAAGTCAATTTCGCAGAACTTTTAAGTAAACTGAAGCCATCCAGCCCATTGCCTTGATGCCCAAGTGGCGTTTTCATTCAACATGAAGGGCAGACAGTCTCTTCACTGAGGCACCCCCACATGGCAGGCACTGTGTCTCCTGTTGCCCACTCTGAAGCGTGTTAGCATTGACAGAATAAAGGTCACGTGTTGGTAGGAAGCAGAGACTGAACCCAGGTCCCTCCATCCCGGAAGCGTTCACTCTCCTCTCAGACCACACACTTCCCAGTGGCTTCATCCAAGGGCATGAAGGGACGGTGGCAAAGCTTGGAAAGTGGTTTCACAGGCAGGTTAATTCACGGTCTGTTAGATTAACTGCTGCTTAAAACGACCACTTTTGCCTTACATAAATCATTTCATTTTCTGAATCAGGAACTTTTAATATATTGTTAGATTATGTGTTTCCAAACTAACTTTTCTCTTTCACTGAATACCTTGTTCTTGGGAAATCTTAACTGATTTCACAAGTGCCGGCTGCCTTCCTTCTCTCTTCTGAGTGGCTGTCCTGTGTGCAACCTGCATGTCCAACACACACTTTAGATTCAACATCTCAGAGCTGAATCTTCCTCCAAAGCCATATGGTCTCCTGGGTGTTCGAGCTCTACTTTACTGCTCAAGACAGAAACTAAGAGTCTTGCTCACTACCCCTTATACCAAATATACGTGGCATCTCCAAATCCCACCCAGATGGCGTTCTCAAAAGCTTTTGAATCTGCCCCGGCTCTGTTCCCACCAAGAAATACTGCTGCTTTCTCATGTTTCACACCTTTGATTTTACGATACAATTCATCTCCACAGTAATACAAAAAATTATTTAGTGATTCCTTGGCATTCAACAGAATCAAGCTTCTTAGAGTGCACAAAACCTGTCACGGTCTGGCTTCCATCTCTCCTTCTGTCCTGTCATTTCACAAGTGCCCGTGGGCTCTGGGCCACGCTGAATGTTACTTCCTGGGGAAGTCATTTCTCCAGCGCTCTCTGCCTTGCACCTCTCCCTCCATCTGGGCGACCCTCTTGACCTTGGACTTGAACATCTCCACCACTGTGGATGTCATACTGTGGTATAACGGTACTTTTACTTTTCTGGCTCCAGCCCGCATCTGGTCTCCTTGAGGACAGCGAGTATGTTTAATCTCTTCTCTTCAATGCCCAGCTAGTGTCCAGAATGGAGCAAGTGTGAGTAAATAGCAAAGCAGCTCTGTTTATCTCAAATGTAGGGGCTGGGCTACATTTACAGTCATAGTTTTGACTATTCAGCAACCGGAACTTATAAGATCATGTCTGTCATCCCCTGTCTGTCTGTACCCTCTAAGCATTGATCCATGGCCCAGTGTTTCCCAGATTTTAGGGAGCTTGAGTAACTACCATGTGTAGGTCTGTAAGACACAGCGAGCAACGAGGGTTTCCAAGAACAGGTTAGAGAGGCCCTGACTGGCACTAGGCTCACTCCACCGCATCCTGGTGTGAGGACACCCAGGTTGTAAGCACCTCCTTTATGTTGTTCAAGAAAAACATCCATGTCTGTGACACAGCTAGAAAGCTCTTGTGCAATGATGCACAAACACGGGTTTCTTTGCAAAACACCCAGCTTTCACCTTCTGCTTTACCATTACTCACCATCCTACTGGCTTCGGGCAAAAATCACCTCACTTCAATTTTCCACACATGGAAACTGGAGATAACAATAAGACTGAATCCACAGCACTGACGAAGAATCAGAGTCAATGATTTTTTTTTTTTTTTTTTAAAGCAAGATATGTGAATAGTTTAGCCAGGGCCTGCTGTTCTCCTCCCTCACTATTTCACCCAGGGAGGCCTGAGCTTGCTGCCCTGGGCCGTGTGCAGGAAGGGGACGCTCCGCTCTGCTCAGTGACCTCCCACACAGCAAGGCTCTGCTCCAGGCTGGGACGCCACCAGCAAGTTCCACCAGCTATCCTTCAGAATGGGAGCTCGGAAGACCATGAGTACAAGTTACCAGCACAACCAAGGAAACGTGTTTTTTGGACATGAAGTCAGCGTCCTCATTGACTGTGAAGGGTGCGCAGAGTGATGGGAGCCAGGTACAGTGGCTCCTCAGCTACCAACAGTGCCCCTCCCTCTGTGACTGAGGCTGAACCAGACAAGTCCTTGACCTGGGCCTGGACTGGAGGCAGGGGTCGGGGGGCAGGCTGACCTCTGGTGGGATTCCTGCTGGAACACTACATGGGAGTTTTGGCAGCAAACCACTTACTGTCTCATTCTCATTCCCAGCCTCTCCCTACGTCATTCCTACCTCCTCCTCCACAGCCGTGCAGGGCTCGGCCCAACCTTCTTCACAGAAAAGCTGCTTAATAAATAATAAGGCAGCTCAGACATTTTGTGAGCTAGCACTGCCGTGCACTTAGCAAGTATCAATTCACATAATCCTCTCGGTGTCTGTATGAGGTGTGTCATCACTCAGTTTCACAGACAGGAAACTGAGGCACATAGAGGGCCCTCAGGAAGGAATGAGGAGTTCAATCTTTGGTACCTCTTGAACTGTAAGATAAACCACGCAGAGGGCTTGGGGTCCACTTGAAACAGTAGGGTTATGAGTCCATTCAATGTTATACTAATTATGAGAAATATTACCATAGAAAATAAAAATAAAGTTAATCTTTTATTCTCCTATCCAGAGATAAATCAGTTTTTACTGCAGAAATTACTGATGTCTTATAACTTTAATTATAGAAAATGTTATGTTTCCTTTCTGATGTAAATACTTCTTTCTTCCTTTTTCTTTTCTAAGGGGCAGGGTACTCCTGCCCAGGCTGGAGTATGAAGGGATGATTATAACTCACTGCAGCCTCTACGTCCTATGCTCAAAAGATCCTCCAGTCTCAGCCTCCTGAATCTTCTTTAAATCTTTTTTCCGAATCTATTTTTTAAAAAATTATTTTTAAACCTCAAACTGGAAGGACACTGTATATCATTTTATACCATACCTCTTCCATGTAAATTGTGTGTTGACTTTAAAGATTTTGAGAATATGACTCAAAATATCAAAGTTTTTAACTTTTAAAAGTTAACTTTTGCAAATTATGAAGTCATGATTATTGTAGATTCATTTGAAAAATTTGGAAAAAATTAATTTAAGAAAATATGCAGGCTCGGCACCTGTGGCTCAATCGGCTAAGGTGCCAGCCACGTACACCTAAGGTGGCGGGCCTGCCAAACAACAATGACGGCTGCAACCAAAAAATGGCCGGGCGTTGTGGCGGGCACCTGTGGTCCCAGCTACTTGGGAGGCAGAGGCAGGAGACTCGCTTGAGCCCAGGAGTTGGAGGTTGCTATGAGCTGTAATGCCATGGCACTCTACCCAGGGGGATA
>CAUYQV010005961.1:0-39695 GCA_963574575.1 Galagoides demidoff
TGTGGCGGGCGCCTGTAGTCCCAGCTACTTGGGAGGCCAAGGCAGGAGACTCGCTTGAGCCCAGGAGTTGGAGGTTGCTATGAGCTGTGATGCCATGGCACTCTACCCAGGGGGATAGCTTGAGGCTCCGTCTCAAAAAAAAAAAAAAATATTTACCCACTCAGCATCCCTAATACAAAAATCCAGAAATCGAAAATGCACCAAGGCGGCTCAGCAGCCGTAGGTCAGTGGTTAGGGCGTCAGCCACATACTCCGGACTGGCGGGTTTAAACCCGGCCCGGGCCTGCTACACAACAATGACAACTGCACAAAAAAATTGCTGGGCATTGTGGCGGGCACCTGTAGTCCCAGCTACTTGGGAGGCTGAGGCAAGAGAATCACTTAAGCCCAAGAGTTTGAGGTTGCTGTGAGCTGTGACCCCATAGCACTCTACTGAGGGCAACGTAGTGAGAATCTGTCTCAAAAAAAAAAAAAAAGGCACCAATGAGCATTTCTTTTTTAGGGTCAGCACTCAAAGAGCTTCAAATTTTGGAGTATTTCAGATTTTAGATTATTGGTTTAGCAATACTCAATCTGTACCATAGACCAGGTATTTAAAAAAACAGCAGAAAAGTATTTCTCACAGTTCTGGAGGCTAGTAGTTCAAGATCAAGGTGCCAGCAGAGTAGATGTCTGGTGCAGGGTCTCTTCCCAGCTTGCAAATTTTCACCTCCTCTCTGTGTCCTCACATGTGAAGAGCACACTAGTTGGTATCGCTTGTAAAGGCATCACTCTCATTGTGGGGACCCCGCTCTCATGACCTCATCTAATCCTAATTACCTTCCAAAGACCAGATCTCCAAAAACCACCTAGTTAGGGGTTAGGACTCCAACTCGTGAATGGAGGGACGGACACATGAACTACAGACAGAGGGAGGGTCTGCCAAGAGTCACACAGCCAGAAGAGGTGGGATTCAAATGGAGCCCTCCTTGACCCAAAGCCGCAACTCTGAGCTTGGCTGCCTCTATAGGGACAGCAGAACCCAGCAATGTGCTCAGCCAGGGCCTGAGCCCCACTGTCCCACGCTAGCCCAAACATTCCAGAACCCCTAGAGGAACCAATGTACAATGGAGCAGACAGATGTCCCACTGTCGACCCTCCTCCAGGGCCATTGCCTGCCCTCATCTCCCCTCACAGCAGTCTCAGCCCCTTGCTCTGTCCCTGGTTTCAGGGAAGGAAACTGAGACCCTGAGGAAGGGGCAGGAATGGGAGCATACAAGGCTCAGCGGCCCAAGGCTCTGGATTTCTTCCCATGATCCCACCTGTGATGTGCTTTCAGCTCGGCCCTGTGCTTCCTGATAGTCTAAAAGGAAAGACAGACAGACAGAGAACCCCATGAGCAAAGGCCCAGCCTGCACCTTGCGTTAGTGCCGGGAGACAGGGTGAGGTGCAGGCCAGAGCGGGTGGAAGGCAAGATCAGGCAAGAGTCTGCTTTTAGCTTTTCTTTTCTTTCTTAAAATTAAGATACAATTCACATGACACAAGATTCATCCTTTTAAAGTGTAATATTTAGTGGTTTAACTATATTCCCAGAGTTGTGTACCCATCACCACTAATTCCAGAATGTTCTCAATACCCAAAGAGAAACCCTGGACCTGGTTAGTAGTCATATCCAATTTCTCCCTCCTCCTAGGCCCTGGCAACCACTAAGCTACTTTCTGCCTGCAGAGATTTCCTTTCTCGGGACATTTCATGTAAATGGACTCTTACCATACGTGCCTGGCTTCTTTCCCCCAGCGTGATGTTTCCAAGGCTTACCCATGTTGCAGCAGGCATCAGTACTCCGTTCCTTTTCATGGCTGTGCAATATTCCATCATGTAGACAGCCCATGTTTTGTTTCTCCATTCATCAGCTATAGAACATGTATGGTTGTTTCTACTTTTTTTTTGAGATAAGAGTCTCACTTAGCCACCTTCGCTAGAGTGGCCTCACAGCTCACAGCAACCTCAAACTCTTAGGCTTAAGTGATCCTCTTGCCTCAGCCTCCTGAGTAGCTGGGACTACAGGCGCCCGCCATAACGCCCAGCTATTTTTAGAGATGGGGTCTCACGCCTGAGTTCAAGCAATCCACCCACCTAAGTCTCCCATTTCTACTTATTGGCTATGATGAATAAAATTGCTATTAACACTGTGAACAAATTTCGTGTAACAGATTTTCAATTCTCTTGGGTGTATACCTAGGATTAAAGTTGCTGGATCAAATGGTAACTACTGTTAACCTTTAGAGGAAAGCATACTGCCTTCCACAGCAGTTGTGCTGTTGTATATTCCCACCAGCAGTGTATGAAGGCTCCAATTTGTCTGCACCCTTATTAACACTTGTTATATTTTTTTTGGTGACAGCCATTTTAATGGGTGTGAAGTGTTATCTTACTGTAGGTTAGGTAAGGTTTTGAACTCTCAACTCAGGGACAGTTATTTTCTTTTTTTTTTTTAGAGACAGAGTTTCACTTTTTTGCCCTCAGTAGAGTGCTGTGGCGTCACAGCTCACAGCAACCTCAGCTCTTGGGCTTAGGCAATTCTCTTGCCTCAGCCTCCCGAGTAGCTGGGATTCCAGGTGCTCGCCACAACGCCCAGCTATCTTTTTGTTGCAGTTTGGCGGGGACCAAGTTTGAACCCACGACCCTCGGTATATGGGGCTGGTGCCCTACTTACTGAGCGCTGCCATATTTTCTCTCTTAAAAGGAACTTTGGGACCAGACATGGAGGCTCCTGGTAGTAATTCCAACACTTTGGAAGGCGGAGGCAGTAAGATCACTTGAGGCCAGGAGTTTGAGATCAGCCTAGGCAACACGGGAAGACCACATCTATACAAAAAAAATAAAAAAACTTAGCCAGGCACAGTGGTGTCAACTGTAGTCCCAGCTACACAGGAGGCTGAGGCAAGAGATAATCTGAGCTCAGGAGCTGGAGGCTGCAGTGCGCCGTGATGATGCCACTGTACTCCAGCGTGGGTGACAGAGCCAGCCCCTGTGTCTAAAATATACAAAAGAGGAACTTGGTATCTGAGCCTCCTACAGCCCCCCTTGGCTCCTTCTTGTCAAAAGGAGCACTTACCTTCCTGAGGATTCTCATGATGGGCCAGGCACTGTCCCAAGTCCTGCTATTGTACCCATTTCATGGACACAGAAACTAAGGCACAGAAACAAGTGGCTGCCCAACCTGGTGAGTGGCTCTCAACCACCAGTCCCAGAAAAGACAATACTGAAAATGCACTCTGTTTGAAAATGAAAGACCCCCACCACCATCAGAAAGCCCAGCTTCCTCTGCAGTCAGCCCAGCCCCCCAACCTGTGTATGCCAGGCTCACAGTCAGCATTTAATACATTTTTGTGGAAGGCAGGCAGACAGGCTTCCCATGTTTCTCCCTCCCTGCATTTGCCCACGCTGGTGCTCCTACAGCAAGCCCCTCTCTATTCCCCTCGGTCAAGGGTGGCAGAGTGCTGCAGGGTCAGATGGGGCTGCAAATCCAGTGTCCGGGTTCCAAGGTCAGTACTCCTGGCCTCACCAGGATCACTCCAAGGCTTTTTCCTCACCTGTAAAATGGGGATAAGAGTAACACCTACTTCACAGGGCAATGGGGAAGATTAAACAAATTAATACACAGAACAGTGCTGAGCACAGGGCAAACTGCAGTAAACATCAACTCCCATGAGGAAGCCTTCCCCTGGCCTCTGCCCCTGCCGTGGTAGGGAAGCACAGAGCTGTGGCCTGCAGGAACAGCATGGCAGGGTTTCCTCCCTCGGGTAGGGATGGGGAGAGAGAGGTGGCTGACCCTGAGCCACCTGGATGCAGGCCAGAGCCTCCTTGTCACTGCCCTGACTCATACTTGTAGTCACTTGCAGGCACCCTGGCGGCAGCCCCCGGTAGCGGGTGTGAGGGCAGGGGGCTGCTCTCCCAGGTAGGGGTTACCACCATGTGGCCGAATGCCCTGAAACTCAACTGAGCCCAATTAATGAGGAACGACTGTAGAAGATTCTGGGCATGTTCTCCACATGACCATAAAACTAAACAGACAGCCAGCCCTGACCTGTCTGCCTATACCTTCCCACAGACCTCGGGATCCTGTCCTCTGAAGCACAGCCTGCCAGCAGGGCCACCAAGTTTGTCCCCTGGGGTGGGGGTGGGGTTGCTCCTAAGGCCTCAGCAAACCATCACAGCATCAAGGCTCCCGTCTGTCCAACGGACCCTTCCTGGCTTCAAAGTCAATCAGACCCAGACTCCAACCCCTACATGCCAGTCACCAGCAGGGCAAGCAACCTCTCCTCTCTGAGCCTCTTCTACGTTAGATATAAAAATCCATCCATCCCTTAAGGGAAGGTCCCCAGGCTGCCAACATTTCCTGCATGTTTGCCCCGTGCCTGGCACCACTCTGGGCATTTTCCATGTATCGGCCCACTTTATCTTCACCACCACTTTGTGAAGTAGGTTCTATTCTTAGCCCCATTTTACAGATGAGGAAACAGAGCAGAGAGGTATACAGGAGACACACGTGCAGGGCACCTGGCACTGAGTGCTGCTCAGAGGCAAGAGTCCTCCCTCCCAAGGCAAAGCTAGGAGACTGACAGAAACAGGACAGCACGTGCGCCAAAGAGTCCCTGGAGCAAACTGATCTCCAGGCGGCTGCAACACAAACTTCCCAAACCAAGCCAATCAGGGCCTAGAGGAAGATGCTTGGAATTCCGCCTGCCTGGGCTAGGAGTTCTCTCCAGCCTCCCTATGGGAAAGCAGGGTGCTGGCTGGGCCCGGCACTGCCACAGACTCCAACAGCCTCACAACTCTCTGACCAGGGCCAGTGAGATGCAGGGAAGGGCAAAGCACTCCTGATCCCTCCACAACCAAAACCACACACATTTAAGCCTCTTAGATTTTCCAATTTTAATCAAGTCTACCCCAGAGCAACATTCTTCAATAAGAGGGATTTGTTCAGCTTGTTCTGAGAATGAGTGTTACCTACTAAAGAAACAACCCGTCTCCCTCAGGGCCACTTGTGCATTTAAGACCGTGTAGCTTTTGAAAATTCCCCTCTCCCCACCTGGAAGAAATGCTGACATTGCAGAAAACCAGGCATTCCCCAGGGCCGCCCCGCCCGGAACAGCACCTGCAGAGGAGCACTTCTAACCGGCTCCTATCTGCTCCCTGTCAGCTCCACTTCTGACCCCTTGTAATGAATTTATGGCAAGAAAAGCGAGTATTATCAATTCTATCTTTTAGGTGGAGAAATTAAGGTACAAAGAGGGGAAGTTAACTTAACCCAAGAATACACAGAATCAGAGGCAGGGCCATTCGCCTGCTCATTCAGTAATGAGCCAGTCCTCCCAGGGCGTTTAATGCAGTGTCCTCCCCATCTTGTGGCACACGGCCACGTCACCCTAAGCCAAGGTCGGCATATCAACTATGGTGAAGGGGGGAGGGGCAGTGGGACTCATTTTAGGACAGCGAGAGCTTGAGGAGCCGACTCCTTATGAGTTGTTCCATCTCCAGGAGCCCAGGGTCTCTCCCTAGCAGCCCCCAAACCTTGAGCAAGTCACTTCCGCTCCGAGCACTGCCTCACGTAAGACGGAAGAGGTAAGGAGGTGAACGCTCTTTGTAACCTGTCACATGAAGCTTCACCGTTATTTATAGGTCTGCAGTTTTCCAAGTGCTTTCATGCGCACGACCTCATGGGAGGCAGAAAGGGATTCTCCTCCCCATTTTGCAAATGAGTAAAGGGAGGCCCAGAGAGGGGCAATGACCAGGGCAGCTTAAAGTGACACCTGCTCCCAGCACACACCTGACAAGGCATCGGGTCAACGAATGAAAAAGGCCTTTGACATTTCAGGGCTTTTCCTAGGCTGCGATCTGCCTCTTGGGAAGACCTCGCAGGTTCTAACTCCTTGCCAGCCCCAGGTCAGACTCTTCACATTTGCTATTCCATTTAACTCCCCCAGCAACCAGTTATCACGCAGGACACCACAGTCCGGGGAGAGAGTGACCTCCCTGAGGTCCCACTGGCAAGAGGCAAAGCCAGAGGGTGAATCCAAGCTGGCTGACTCCACAGCCAGCTTCCCAGACACCCCACAGATTTCTCCCCTCACAATACATCTCGATAAAAATCAGAGGGCAAATTTCTAGGGAAATAGAAATTTAGCAGGGGAGGCTGCTAAAGCCCTGAAAAATAGCAGGGGATGGCTGATAAAGGCTCTTACCTACAGAGAAAGTCAATTCTAAAAGCAAGCTTTTTCATTTGGGGAGGTGCAGGGGGGAAGGAGTCAATCCTTCTCTCTCCTCTACCAGCCTCTGCTTCTATAAAGCAACTAGTAAGCTAGTTAGAGGTGCTACAGAGAAATTTTAAATATGAAAAAAAAATCCAGTTTTTTTCTCATTAGCTCTCAGGTCACCTGCCACCAGGTATCCGTAAAAGGAAAAGAAAAAACCCTGAGTGCTCTGTTTGCGCTCAGACCTGGGGTCAGCAGCTCCCAGCCCCAGACTCTTCCTGAGGCAACAGGAGGCAGAAGGAAAGAGGTGGGGGTGGAGCCTTCCATCCCAAGCTGTTTCCACTTTTTATATTTACCCAAATCCTTTAATTGACCTCTGTGGAAAGACTCCCGATTAGGCTAATCCTGCCTACCGAGCTTTCCCATTAATGCTCTTGGGAAGTCAGGGGAAGGCCAAGGAAACACCCCAGGTCCTGGAGCAGCAGTTGGCCAGGGCATCCTCATGCTGACCATCTGATGCCCCTGCCCTCCCCACCTGCAGAGTCTGAGCAACAGGGAAGGACTCTGGAATCGGGAGGGCTGGATTCTGGCTGCAGCCTACTACTGATAGTAACCTTGGAAAGAGTCTCAGTTTATTTTTAATAACGATAATAACATTGGCTAATATACCATGGAACCCGGCTAAGGGATGGATATTATTATAGTTCCCATTGTACAGGTGAAGGAACCAAGGCCCAGTGAGGTTAAGTATCTTGCCCAGAGTCAAAGGCACTGAATTGCAGAAGAAGGGCCCACAGGCATCCTTGGGACCTCGGTCAACATCCTCAGCCCACACCACTCTTGACTCCCCTTATAACAGCCTCAGAACTGAGCCATCCAGCTAGTCTCTTAGGAAAGCATGTCTATGACAGAGCCTGGTACAAAGGACATGCAAAAAAAAGGAGCATTTATTTCCCTCCCCTCTTCCCAAGATGGTAGAGAGTAAGAGGAGGTCTTCATGTCCATTCTTTTAGACCTCTAGGCAGCACAGATCCCCAGCTGGGCAGGAGTGACAAACAGTTCCATCCAAGCAAAGGGACCGCCTGCCACCTTCAGCATTTCCTGCAACCAGCTGAGAGGGTGACTCCACCTTCGAGACCCCACCAGGGACTGCCTCCTTCTCTCTGAACTGGCCTTTCAAAGAGGCTTTCATTTATCGGGCTTTAATGTCTCACATGATTTAATCGGAAACACGTGCCTTGTAAATATCATCTGTCATGTTCCATTAGATTCACAGGGAAAAGTACAAGTCAATAAACAAAGGTTGTAGCATAAATCTACCTTGAACACATAATACCTCAAATAAGAAAACCAAAACATGTGTGGCCTCTGACCTGCAGAGTTTCACGAGCAGGAACTCGGGGTATAGTCAGAAACATTTCTAAATGTTCATAATTAATAAGGAAGCTGGGGCTGGCCCGTTTGCACGGTGCTTAGGGAGCCCTTCAACAAAAGAATCTGCCTTGGCAGCACCTGTTAAATCACAAAGCGCTCCTAGCTAGACCGCAAACTGGACTTCTCCACCTCAGGGAGAGTCCTAAGGCCTAAGTCGAAATTTCTTTTTTAAAAGAGGGTGTGTTTGCCCCCACTGTCCCTGGATGGGGGATGCAGGAAAGGATGGTATGAAAACAGCCCTCCTTCTTCCCTTCCAATCCCCTTCTTCCCTGTCCTCTGCCCAGGTGTCCTGAAGCCCTGAAATGGAGACTGGGGAAAGAAGATGAGGTTGAGGTCTGGGAGTCAAACCGCCTGGGGGTTGAGCCCGCACTCTGTCTTTTAGGCCCATGAGGCTGTCGTCTGTGTCTCATCTGATTTTCATCAAGCAGGAAAGCAGTTAATAACAGTATGTACTCTTGCTATTACAGAAATCAAAACCATTTATTAATTTTTTCCCCAAAAGAAAAGAAAACAAGCATTTACCATCTTAAGTGAGGTATTGGACAAAGATGGGGCTGGTGTGTGTGCCCCATCCTGGGCTGGTGTTTTTTAGACATGCAAATCCACCCACCCTCGGTGAGGCTATCCCCAGAGTTTTGAAAGGAAAGCAAAGGCTGAAGGCAGCTTGTCAGAGCAGAAGACTCAGTTTTCTCATCTGCCAAATGGGGTAGTACCTCTTCCTTCACAGGGTTGTTACAAGGATTATTGCTCAGAATGACACCATAAAACATAATATAAATACGTCTCCCCTTTTAATTAAATTCATAGATCTCAGACTCGCGGTCCAGGAGATTTTACAGCTCATCTAACCAACCCCTTGGTTTTGTGGTTCTGGGGCTGGGGCTCAGAGGGGGCAAGGGATTAGCGTCACCCAGCAAGCTGGTAGTAAAGCCAGTACTCAATTCCCAGACACTGGGACAAAAGGTACTTGACTGCATGTTTCAGCAGGTCCCTCAGTGCTGTGACCCAGCTTTCTTCCTGGCCCATCCTTGGCTGAACTGACTTCCCTTCCCCAGGAAGACTTCTTGGGCTGCCCATGACCATTTGGAGTCCTTGCAGCTTAGTTTGGAAGCTGAGCCTGGAAGATTATCTCTGCCCCTACCTGTCTCACTTCCCACCAGACCAGAGGGAGCCCAGCCCACACCTGGCACACAGAGGCACTTGCCACAATCCTAATTGTTTACCTGTTTACTGTCTGTCTCCCCCACTAGAACACAAGCTTCATGAAGTCAAAGACTTCTTGTTCCCCATAACACTCATGGCTAGAAATGTCAGGTATACAGTAGGCACTCAACAACTATTTGTTGAGTACATTTGTTAAATAAACAACCGTAGTATCCCTGTGTTTCCGTGTATTACAGAACATCAGAGCTGGAAGGGACTTTAAAGTCAAGGCCAAGCCACTCATCTGACCCAGATCATCTATCAGGCTGGTTCCACAGAACTGAATACAGTGCCTTGCACATATGTGGGTGCTGATGGTGTGAAGGTGAATGGCCGCAGCCAGTAGAATGGTTCTGGCAGTCAGACCGCCTCCTGGTTGGTTAGACAGACAGGTGGGAGGGATCGGCAGGTAAGTGCGTGAATGAATAAATGGGTGAGAGGACAAGAAAATGGACAGACAGGAGGCAAAGACATGTTAAGATTTACTCTCTAGGCCCAGCGCAGTGGCTCTCACCTGTAATCCCAGCACTCTGGGAGGCTGAGACGGGTGGATTGCCTGAGTTCACAGGTTTGAGACCAGCCTGAGCCAGAGTGAGACCTGGTCTCTAAAAATAGCCAGGCGTTGTGCCGGGCACCTGTAGTCCCAGCTACTTGGGAAGCTGAAGCAAGAGTATCACTTCAGATCAAGAGTTTGAAGTTGCTGTGAGCTATGACACCACAGCACTCTATCGAGGGCAACAAAATGAAATTCTGTCTCAAAAAAAAAAATATTTACTCTCTGATCTGACTCATCTTAGAAGGAAAATCAAGGTGTTGATGGGCCCTCCTTGATATCAAAGACAGAAAGCCACACACCTGTTCCTGGAGTCACCCACACAGAGGTGGTTCTAATTCATCTCCTCTGACCTAGAGCAGAGAGAGAGAGCAGGATACAAGGCGGGCTTGGTGAGTGTTAGCTGAAGTGATTAGCTGGATGGGTGAAGACAGGATGGTGTTCACACAGATGGGCATGAAGGTAGAGTGGGCAGCTGGACGGTGAGAGCCTTATCATCTAGCCTGGCGCACAGACAGATGCAAAGGTATATGGGAGAACCCACGGATGAGAACAGGTGGGGGAGGGAGTGTAGGTCAAAGAGAACTGTGCCTACATCATAACCTCCCCAAGGATGGCATGCCAAGGGGAGTCCACCAGCTGCAAACCCCCTTCAGCTCAAAGTGGGGGGCTCCTTCTTTTGAAGCTGCGAAGAGTCCAAGGGACTGCCTAGTCTCTCCCAAGGTTCCCAAACACCATTCCTCTCCACTTTGGGGAGCACCCAGAGAATGTCACTGGCCCTGAAGCTGGCTCCCCTCTTAGTCTGTAAGTGAAACAAGCAGCCCACAGCTTTGTGTCTTCTACATGTGAGAGTTGAGTGTGGCCGCAGAGGCCATAGAGTGGGGCCCCTAGGGGGTGGATGGCACAAGGCCCTGTTCAAACAGTCCTCGTCCTCTCACCTGGTTTATCTCATTTTGTCTTCGTGACAAGCCTATGAGGCAGATGGTCTTAGATGGGGGAAGAACTGAGGCTCAATGAAGTGAAAGGACTCGCCCCAAGCGAGTGAGACCAGTCTTGCAGATTCAAAGGAACCTTGCAATCCGTTGCTTATAAATTCCTCTGAGGCTCTGCATTATTCTTCATGGATATGATGACACGTACTTCACGGGGAGGATAAGAAATTTTCAACATGCTCTCCTCTGTGAGCGAGAGCCTAGAGTGATCAGTCCTACTCCTCAGCCCTCCAGGGCTAGAGAAGCCCTGGGAGGAGCTCCCTGAGAGTGCCCTGCAGGCTCCCCTGCCCCGGGTGACAACAAAGCTCTGACACAGTGCCCGTCACGCTCGTGCAAACGTGGTGCCTCCCACAGACCCCCAGCACATGTGGGAAGCCGGTGCCAGGCACCATCCCACGCATGTGAATGTTCCTAAACAGAGTAATTAGAGTGGTGTTTAGGTAACTTTTACACAGGCCCCCTAATGAAAATCACATGTGGGAAGGAGTCGGCGATGGTGGCCGAGCCTAGAGGGGGCTGCTCAGTCCCCTCCCCCTAACACAACTGCCACCCTTCTGCCTTCCTTAAGCTAAGTTTCTCTGACTACACACACCCCAAGGAACTACTCACACCCACTGGCGTCCCAAGGTCACGCCACCCACAGCACCTCTGCAGTCACAGCACGACGTACATAGAGCCAGACTCAGAAGGGACCTCGAGACCCTCTCCTGGGACAGCCACGTAATCCCAACAGGTGAGGAGACGAAGAGAAAGAACTTGCTCAGCCAAAGCTTCATGAAGAGCTTAGCGGTCACCACACGATCTTCCCCAAACCGAGGCCTGCAAGCGTCCTTCCCAGCTTAACAGCCTGTATCGTTACAGAATGTGCACATCTCTAAACATCACACTATGCCCATAAGCAATTATTACATGTCAATTAAAAACAAAAACTTCACATTTAAATAAATTAATTATTGAATAAAGTTCGCTTTAGTCTGCTTATCCTCCAGGTGAGCAGAGCATAGTGGCGTGTTCAGGCCCTGGAGTCGGCCACACTTAAGTTCAGAGCTCAGCTCTGTCCCTTACTGGTCCTTAAGCAAGTGACTTCACCGCTGAGCCTTAGTTTCCTATCTGTTAAATGGAGATCACAGTAGGGAAATGAACTATTTCATCAGCCCAGTGGGAGCTACTTAGTTCAATGCCTGGCATGTGATGGAGCCTTAATAAGTCATTCTTACCATGAACCAACATCTTCCCAAAAGAGAACTAGCTGTATAGTCAGGGAGCCATGATATGCTATGTGGCCTTGAGTCAGTTGGGGGCTCTGGGCTTTAGTTTCCTCATTCATCTCATGGGAAGGCAGGACCTGAAGATCCCTGAAGGCCTTCACTGACACGGCAGTCAGTCTGTCTATGGGCTTGACAGGTCCTGGGAAGTAGCAGGCCCAGCTCCACCCTCATCCTTAGTGGGTAATGGAAAGCCCAGCACAATGTCAGTGCAATCTTCCTCTGTGGCCTTACTCCAGCCACTTTCAGGTGCCACCTCTGCTCCTATAACACCCAATTCCTCCCCACTGCCCAACATCCCAGCTCTCCCCCCTAACTAAGAGCTTCATGAGCTCTGATGTGCACACATAGCTGGGTATCAGGTTCTGATGCCACAAGTCTAGGGTAAGGCTGAGAGTCTGCACTGCTAACTAGATCCTGGGCAACACGGGTGCTGCTGGTCCTCAGCACACACTGGAAGTAATGAGGGCCCAGAATGCTTCCCTCCCTGCTCTCCATCTGGCAAAAGGCCTCCTCATCCTTTAAGGCCTGGCTCAGCAGCACCAATGCTGAGAAGCCTGAACCACAGTGGGACTCATAAAGGCCCGCATGTCGCCCATACACACAACTGGTAATCACCCACCTCAGAGCTATTCACAATGAGCAAGTTCCAAGTCCATGTCCCTACCAAGAGCCCCTGGAGGGCAGGGTCCAACACAGGACTCAGCATAGAGGAGGAGTCAGTGAATAAGGCCAGGAGCAGTAGGCCATTCTCAGACCTGCCCTCAGGGCCTGCCAGCCAGGAGACTGTCCTCCCACCTGGGCCCAGGACTGCCCGATTCAAGGGCTCTCTGGTCCTACCAGGGTTCTCTTTTCTAGTTCAGGTACAGGGAAGAGCCACCCAGAGCCATGGACTATAATATGGATTCTTCCCAAACACAACCACAAAAATGACACTTGCCAAAAATAGCAAGTAGCAGGAGGTTACATATGAATGTGGCCCCGGGAAGGCAGGAACAGAGAGAAGAAAGGAAAAACCACAGCTAGGGAGGCAGAGAAGAGCCCACATGAGAAGACAGAGGGAAAAGAGGGAGAAAGTAAGAAACAGAGACTACAAAGATACACGCCAAGGAGGGAGAAGAAGATGTCAACAGAAAGAAGTGGCGAAATACACAAAGAGACAGGGCCAGGCATGGTGGCGCTTGCCTATAATCCCAGCACTTTGGGAGGTCAAGTCAGGAGGATCGCTTCAGGCAGAAAAGTTCGAGGGTAGCCCGGGTAACACAGAGAGATGCTGTCTCTGCAAAAAATTTTAGAAATCAGGCAGGCATTGTGGTGTGCACCTATAGTCCCAGCTACTTGGGAGCCCAGGAGTGATAGGTTGCAATAAGCTATGTTTATACCACTCGCTCCAGCCTGGGCTACAGAGTGAGAGAGCCTGTCTCTGAAAAAACAAAAGAGAAAGAGAGAGAAGACAGGGACACACTAGCGAGTGGGAGAGAAGAAAATAAAAGAGGAGCTGGAGGAGAAAAGATTATTTTTTAAGGCAGAGGGGATAGTTCCTTAGATTGCAGCTAGCTGGTCCTGAAAGACATTGGCTAAGGCAGAGGGTGCAGGACAGCCCCCCACAAAAGGACGTCCTGCCCCCCAGGACTGCAGCCTCTTCACACCTCGCCTACACCTTTGTCCCAGTTTGGGGGCACATGGGTGGACAAGCCAATTCCTAAGAACTTCCCCATTTCCCTCCCTACCTTCCCCCCACTTCTCCCTCCCCTACAAAGTTACTAAGTGAAGAAAAATAACAAAAAGGCAGAAAACAGGCAATTTGGATTTTTTTCTTGCTGTTATTCTAATGACAAACAAGATCCAACGCCAGCAGGAGACTGAGCTGAGCCTAAGAAAACAGAGGCATCACCAAGTGCTAAGAATTACCAGCCTATCACTCATCTTCTCCAGGTTTCAGCTTCTTCAGCTGCAAAGTTACCAGGAGCTGCACAGGAGTGTTGAAAAGATTAAATGAGTTATGTAAACATGAGGAGAGCAGCACCTGATTACAATGCTAGGTGTTTCATCAATGGTCACTGCATTTGAACTGCAGAACCCCTTTATTAGAAGTTATTTTTTTTGAAGGCCTTTCCTCCTCAGTACCTCACCTGAGCTCAAAGGAGCCCAGATTATCATCCTCATTTTACAAAACAGGAAACTGAGAAATCTTACCCAGCACCCCTGCCAGCCCCTGCCAGATAACACAAAAATGCAGGTCCCCAATAGTTTGACTCCTGGCTTCCCTATCTCTTCTTTGATGATGCTGGCAACATCAAAACCAAGGCTCATGAAAGATTAACAAGAAATGCATGTTTTCCTACAAATGTGACCGCACCTCTTCTGACGTATGCCAGGCTCTGTGCTGAGTTAGGTCCAGAGATGAAGGAAGCATGACCCTGCCTCTGGAGAAACCATTGCTGAGATGGGCAGAGGCAGTGGGAGGGTGCCTCCCAGCTGGGGCCACAGCCCACTCTGCTGCAGCACTGCCCTAGGCCCTGGCAAGCTCCTGCTTCTCATGGAGTTGTCACTCTGGAGAGCAAACAGTGATCACAAACAAGAAAATGCGGAGCCATGACAAGAGCTAGGGTGAAAATCTAGCAGAATAAAATAACACAAATGGACTGGGTGGTCAGGAAAGGCCCCTCAAGGCAGACACCTGAGTCTGCCATGAGAAGCTGAGCTGGAAACACATACCAAGCAGCAGAAACAGGCTGTGCAAAAGCCCGAGTGAGGGCTCGGTGACCATAGCTCAGTGGTTAGGGCGCCGCCACATACACCGGGGCTGGTGGGTTCAAACTCAGCTGGGACCCGCTAAACAATGACAACTATAACAACAAAAATAAAAAATAGCCAGGCATTGTGGCAAGTACCTGTAATCCCGGCTACTTGGGAGGCTGAGTCAAAAAAATCACTTAAGCCCCAGAGTTTGAGGTTGCTCCAAGCTGGGATGCCATAGCACTCTACGGAGGGTGACAGAGTGAAACTCTGTCTCCAAAAAAAAAAAAAAGAGCCCTAGTGAGGGGACCCATTCACTGTGTCCACAGACCAGAACGGGCAGTGTGGCCATGTGTGGTGAGGGAGGCAGACTGGTGTGGAGGACGAGGGCCATCCTGTCTGCCTCCGAGGCCAGGGCGGGGCAGGGAAGCAGAGGAGGACTTTCAACAGAGAGCTGCTGCGGAAAGATTTACACCTTAAATCGGACCCATACTGGCTGCCAGGGACACCACGGAGCACAGAGGGGCAACGGGAGAGCTAGGAGACCAATGAGGAGACTCCTGGAACTGCCTAGACCAGGCTGTGCTCACAGGTGCAGGACTGAGGCAGGGACGCAGGCTAAGGGTGAGAAGCAGCCGCCGGTGCAGAGAGGCAGCCTTAGAATGGTCCCTGCGCTGAGGGCCACTGCCGGAACAGGGAGATGGAGGCAGACAGGATGGCTGGATCGGGCCCCATGGCAGCCACGAGACACCCTGACAAGAGCAGTCTGTGGACAGGGAGGGCAGAGAATGGGGAGTGAGGGAAGAAAGTTAAGAGAGTCTGTAGGCTTGGCGCCTGTGACTAAGACGCCAGCCACATACACCTAAGGTGGCGGGTTTGAATCCAGCCCAGGCTCACCAAACAACAATGACGGCGGCAACCACAAATAGCCGGGCACTGTGGTGGGCGCCTATGGTCCCAGCTACTTGGGAGGCTAAGGCAGGAGACTCGCTTGAGCCCAGGAGTTGGAGATTGCTGTGAGCTGTGATGCCACAGCACTTTACCCAAGGGGACAGCTTGAGGCTCTGTCTCAAAAAAAAAAAAAAAAGAGAGAGAGTCTGCAAATGGGACAGAGAATGGACAGGGGCAGGAAGATCTGCGGCCCAGGAAGGCACAGTGCCTTTGCCTATTAAGCTGGAGGGTCCTGAAGCATGTTTTATGAGAGAGAGTGATCCCTAGAGAGAGGGACACCTACCGTGCAGGAGAGACCACTGCAGAAGCCCAGTTTCTGAGGAAAAGGTCAGAGGGCGGATGCAAAGACATCAGGCCGGTGTGGCAATTGATAAAGGAGAGGCCCTGCCCGCACCCAGCAGAGGAGTGGGCGGCCAGGTTTAGAGGGGCCCACCAGAGCTCCAAGCTCTGGAATTTAGACTGGGATCACTGAGCGTGCTGCATGCTGTCCGGAGCACCATTTGACAGACAGCTTCAGGCAGTTAGGTGTTAACTGGGGAAGAGGCCCAACAGTGAGAATAACAGCGGGAAAGTACACGAGGGTCAAGGGGACACATGCTGATAAGTGAGGACCCAAGGCCTTTAAAAGACAGGGCAGAGGGGAGGGTCAGTAGATCTGACATCCTTGTGAGGCCAGAGCTGTCATCAGCATGTGGGAAAAGCCCACAACCTGAAAGGACACCAAACCATCAACAAGAGGAACTCAAACACACACAGAACAGGGACCCAGGGAACGGGGAAAGATGGCTTAACATCCTAAAAGGCTCCCCAGAGAGGTATGATAAGACATTACATCCATAAATGGAGATAGAATGCATGAAAGTGCTTTTGCAAACTAAAAATAACCAAAGTGAAAAACAAAATGGGAGGAAGCGTCAAAGACATTCTCAGAAAACAAATCAGAAAGACGAAGAGCTAGGTATTGAAAAAAAGATAAGAAATGTGGAAGATCAATACAGAACACCAAGTACGCAACTATAGGGATTTCCAGAAAGAGACAGTAGGAAAACAATATGGAAAAGTTTTCCAAAGAATGAATACAAGGAGAACTCTTAGAAGTAGAGGTCACACGTCTCCAGAAACAGAGGGCCCACGAGCATCCTGTCCAATTAGCAGGCAAAGAAGCACGTTAAGGCACATCACTAGAAAATTTCACAGCACCAGAGGTGGACAGAATATCTGGAAACCTTCTAGCAGAGTGGGTGGGGTGGGGAGAATGCAAATCTATACAAAGTTATCAGGAATCAGCATAGCACTAGACTTCCCAACAGCAATGTGGGAAGCTGGAAGACTATGGGACATGATCTTCAAAATCCTTAACAGGATCAGTTCTGAAGACAGATAGCCCAAGTTCAAATACTGATCCTATCTGTCTGACCAATGCCAAGTTATTTAGCCTCACTTCGTCTCAGTTTCCTCATCTATAAAATGGGCATAATAGTTCTCTAGTCTTAGTAGAAAATCCTGAGAGCCACCCAGCATCCTTTCAATAAAATCTCTTTTCTCCTCAAATCGGAGTTTGCAATGCATGGAGAACCAGGTACAAGAGATGTTCCGTGGAAGCACATCTCCTAGCCCAGTGTTTTGCAACCTTTTTTATTTCACAGCATACTTGAACCTGTAGTTAAACTTCCACAGCACACTTGAATTATGTTAATCAAAAAAAGAGTAAAAGGCTCGGCGCCCGTAGCTCAGTGGTTGGGGCACCAGCCACATACACTGGGAAAAGTGGGTTCGGGCCCTGCCCGGGCCTGCTAAACAACAATGACAACTACAACCAAAAAATAGCCAAGTGTTGTGGTGGGTGCCTGTCGTCCCAGCTACTTAGGAGGCTGAGGCAAGAGAATCGCTTGAGCCCAAGAGTTTGAGGTTGCTGTGAGCTGTGACGTCACTGCACTCGACCAAGGAAGACATAGTGAAACTCTGTCTCAAAAAAAGAAAGAGTAAAAATAAGAATATACTTACTGTGCTTTGAACTTCATTCTAAAATAATTTCACTAATTGATCTTTAAAAATTTTCCTGGCACACCTAAGATACTCTCACGGCACACCAGGGTGCCACAGTACATTGGTTGAAAATCACTGTCCTAGCCCTTTAGGGATGCAAGAAAGGTGGAACTTTGACAGCCTGATGCAATTGAGCACTTAGGGAAGCATGAACGACAGGCGTTTGGCAGACGGGATGGAATGGTTAGGAAAAAGACTGTAAGAGACCCATAAACATAAAACCTAACCAAATAAAAAAAAAAAGAGGTCATGTGTAACCCCAGGAAAACAAAAGGTTGTACTAACAAAGTTCCCATGGTACATGAATTGATTCAACATCCTGTTCCAAATGTAACCACTATACTGAAAAAGTGGACTCCAGAGTGTGCTATAGAAACAGCTATATCACCATCCCCCCATCCACCCCCTCACTGTTCCTCTAAAACCCCATCTGCAGGTTTGTTCCCCAAACCCTCCCACCCCTGTGTAGTCTGTGGAAGCCTGCAAGTTCCCTTAACTTTGTGGATCATTCATAGATCATAAAACATCTTCCAGACACTTTAAGTTGCAAAGATAGTCTCAGTTTAGTAGTTAAGATGTCCCATCCAGATTAATAAGCTCAACTCCAAGCTTCAGTTACAACCAAACGTCTCTCGACCCCCAGCTCAGGGGACGACAGACTTGGGCAGGGTGCAAGGCACTGTTCAGACCCTAGACCTTGTCCACAGGAGCTCTCTGAACTTGGGTGCTTAGTGCCCACTGCGCCCTCCCCCCACAGCGGGCCACTCCTGTGGGTTCCCAGGGAGCTCCCCTCTGAGAACTTCCAGCAAGCTCCCCTGGTGGCAGGCACCCCTCACCCTCCCTGCATCCCATGAGATACCTCCAGTCTTCACCTCTGCCTGGCAAGATCCCCTCCTGGCAGGGCCCTGGAATGCAACCTCTGTCCCGCCATTGGCAGAAACAGTACAGCTACCTCTCCTCACTCTGCCATTGGGTGGGGGCTCCAACCACAGCCTTTGGCCTTTAGTATCTTCTGCAGGATCACACATAGTCTTTCCTCAACTCCCAGGGCCATGCCCAGCTTTCTGGGTGGTCCTCTTAGAGACCCTCTCTCTTGATTTGTGATGAGGAGATAGCAATCCCCACCCGTGCCCACCTGTCACTGGGCAGAAACGTCCCAGCTTCTCAACAGCTCTCTCCAAAGAAACCCTCTCTGTGGCTCCTCCATATCAAAGGAGGGTACCCTCAAAGTGTAGGCCAGGTAAGGATCTCAGAACCAAAGTTTATTTTAGGCACCTAAAGTCCTGCTGCAGAATGTGGCAGCCAACACCTATTGTAAATACCTATTATCTTGGGGCTCAGTCAGGCTCCAGAGAGCGCAATTCCCACATTAACAGCCTGGGCCCATGGTCCTGACAGTGCACTGGTTTAACTAAAGAACCATGATGCAATTAGAGCAGGGAGGGAGGACGGTAAAGTGCAAGTGAGTATTGTGGGGATGGAACTGGGAGGTTAAGAGAACTGAATCCTCTGCAGAGAAAGGGGACCATCTGGACGCTGGTGGTGGGAATGCAAACTGGTGTAGCCATCGTGGAAGAATAGCATGGAGGTTCCTCAGAAAACTGAAAATAGAACTGCCACATGATCCAGCAATTCCCCTGTTGGGTATATATCCAAAAGGAAGCCAGCACATGAAAGACGTATTTGCACTCCTATGTTTATTGCTGCACATTGACAATAGCCAAGATATGGAATCAATTAAGTATCCACCAACAGAGGAGTAAGTGAGAAAATGAGGTACCTATGCACAATGGAACATTATTCAGCCAGAGAAAAGAACAAAATCCCATCATAAGCAGCAACATGATGGGACTGACACATTATTACGTGAAATAAGCCAGATCCAGAAAGACAAACACCCCATGTTCTCATTCACGTGTGGAAGCTAAAAAGAGGCCCTTGGGGAGGGAGAGAGGAGAAGGGTGGTTACCAGAGGCTGGGAAGGGAAGTGAGGAGGGAGAGGAGAGAGGCTGGCTCATGGGTACAAAAGTACAGTTACACCGGAGTACGATCTAGTGTTTGACAGTACAGTAGGGTGACTAGAGTTAATAATAATTTGTTGTAAAGTTCAAAATTGCTGGGGGAGAAGAATTAGAACGTCCCCAACATAAAGAAGGGGTGCATGTTTGAGCGATGGATATCCCAACTGCCCAGGTTGATCATTACGCATTGCATGCCTGTATCAAATTATGACATCATGGACCCTAAAAATGTGTACAACTATGATGTATCAACAAAAAGAAATGGGGCCTGGCACACAGTAGGTACTCAGTTATAATGTATTCAATTAAAATATGTTGAAAAACCTCTGTTTGTTACGCATACCCAACAGGAATCTGGAGTCACTGTGATGAGGGGCACAAAACTTGTGGCCTCCCTACAAATTCCGCACATGTAAAGACGAAAAAGAAAAAAATTGTGAAATGTATGAAGTGGGTGTTTGGCTGATCACTGTAATTCTTTTAAATGTACTGAATGAAAAACTGCCTAATAAAATATTGGAAAATTTTAAAATGATAAAAATTTAAAAATGTTGAAAATGACTAAAAGAAAAAAGTTAAAATCACTTTTAAGAAAAAGAGAGAGTGGCTTGGCGCCTGTGGCTCAATCGGCTAAGGCGCCAGCCAGGTACACCTAAGGTGGCGGGTTCGAATCCCCAGCCCGGGTCCGCCAAACAACAATGATGGCTGCAACCAAAAAATGGCCAGGCATTGTGGCGGGCGCCTGTGGTCCCAGCTACTTGGGAGGCAGAGGCAGGAGACTCGCTTGAGTCCAGGAGTTGGAGGTTGCTATGAGCTATGATGCCATGGCACTCCACCCAGGGGGATAGCTTGAGGCTCCGTCTCAAAAAAAAAAAAAAAGAAAAAGAGAGAGAACTAAATCCTCAGCTACCGTAATATTCACGGCAGCCTAACTAACACTGGTTCACCACTCACTAGCTGTGCAACCTCGGACAAGTTAGTTTCCTCCTCTTGGTCTATTTCTTCACCGGCAAATCCAAGTTAATAATAATAATTCCTTCGTAGAATGGCTGGGAGAATTAAAGCAATGACGTTTGTAATGCACTGAGGGTGTGATTGGACCATAGTGAGCGGCATGTAAGGGTGAGCAACTACTGTTTGTATTTTTGTAACCGAGATGTATGAAAGAAAATGGTAGGAAAAAAAAAACACACACACAACTAAATGAGTTGAAGGCACCATGCTCCCGAAGTCCACATAGCTGGTGCCCCCTGGAGGTGGGCACTGCAGCGGCTGGTTGAAAGGAGCTGCCTCTCGGGAGTGGGATGGTAAGGGAAACAGGCTCTCTTTAAAGCCTTGTTTTATTAGATGATTTAAAAAACTATGTTTGACGTTATTTTGTTAAAAATAAAAATTTATTTTTAGGATGTTAATAAAACCAGTTACCAAAAATAGCAATAACAACAAACAATGACTCTGCGTGAATAACAAAAAGCAATGGAGGAAATGACAAAGGAGAACGTTGGAAATGTGACCGCATAAAATTCAAATTTGTGTTTCAAAAGCATCGTTAAAAATTGTTAAATCAGCAGACTCCCCAAAGTATTCATAACAAATATGACGGAGTGTTAACATTCTTGAGAGCACCTTAAGTTTTTTAATTTTATAAGTAAAATATTCAGACCCCAACATAAACACCAACTTGCAAAAGAAGAGATGTGAGCCAGGACTCAAAACACAATATGTATTTGACCACACTGATAACCAGAAAAACGTGTATCAAAATGATAACCGGATATCCTTTCCTCCTTCCAATTGGGAAACTGATTTTGAAACACTGGAAAAGATGTGGGGAAGGGAGTTCTCTGAGAAGGCAGAGCCTGTGGTTGTGAAAATTAGTGCACCCTTCCAAAGAGCGATGTGGTAATGTGTGTTAAATGTTCTACCCTGTAGCCTAGTAATAATTTCCACTTCTGGGAATTTGCCCTAACAAAATAATCAGAAATGCAAATGAGGATTACCGCACAAAGATAGTCACTGCAGCATTAGCGATACCAGAAGAAATGCTGAAGATTTTGAAACCCTGAGCCAAAGTATCACAGTATATATACATGCTCCTTTGTATAGACATGACGATGTACTCCGAGAGGCCAGACCAAAAGAGAACAGGAAATTTTTCCCTATGGACCCTTTTGGGGTCTTTCAAATTTTTAACCATTTTAATATATCCTCTGTTCAAAATAATTTAACGGGTTTAATAAAATTTGATATACTTTGAATGTTTACAAAGAATTTTAACAACATACAAAATATTATTAAATTTAAACGTAAGCACATGAGACAATATTCAAAATGATCGCAATGATATAAAAATATGATAATATACAAATAGGTATAGCAAAAGACTGGAAAGGAACTTGCCAAAATGTAAACAGTAGCCATTGCTGGGGGTGAGATACCAGCAAGTATTATTCTCATCTTTCTATATTTCTGTAATTTCCAAATTTTTTTTACAAGAACCATATAAGTACTCATAAGAGTAGAAAAATAGAATATTAAGTTAAATTATCTTTAAAAGGTCACCCACCTCCCAAAGAAGGGCTAGGAGTAAGACAAAATCATTTGTCAAGCCAGGAACCCATGAGAACAAACCAATATTCCACCATTCCTACCCACGCTGCAGCTCAGGACCCAGCAGCACATCTCTAGTCACAGGGACCAGCTTGCATGAACCACCGTACACTCTTGGCTGCTTCCCAGGGGAAAAGGAGAACCCTCCAACCAGGGCCTAGCCACTCAAATGCCATCGCTCATGGAAACCTGCCCCGATCTCACTTGTCAGCGCTGTCTTGTGAACGTTCTGAGAACGGGACAGACCCTAGGACAAACTTCTGCATCTCCCACAATGAGGCAGGGCTGCTGAGCGGCCTGCTGGCCCCACCTCAACATGGGTAAGCCACCCACCCTCTCAACTGGATGCTCCCCAAGGCAGAGGCTGAGGACCGGGAGCCTAGCACAGGATAGGGTGTCAGGAAAAGGGTGATAAATAAAGAATGATATTCCACACTAGTACTATCCAATAGAACTTTCTATCGTAACGAAAATGCTCTATATTTCCACTGTCTAATATGGCAGCCACTAGCCCCATCTACTGAGCACCTGAAATGTGGTTAGTATGATTGGGAAACTAAATTTTTCATTTCACTTAATTGTAATTAATTTAAATAGCCATTAAGCGACCTAATTAAAAAAAATCACAGTGTGGTGTAAGATTAAACAAGATGATTTATTTTAAAAAACAACAACAAAAGATGATTGATCCAGTGCTTGGCAGTGCATCAATAAATGATCACTGTTGGATAATGAAAAGGATAAGGAACAGGAGAAGGGTCCCCAACAGCCCCAGGAACACCACCTACTCAGCCAACATCACTTGTCTCTGCCCCCTCCCCAGCAAATAGCTCCTCTATATCCTGAATGCAAAGCAGCCAGAAGCCGCTCAGAGGATGGAATGGGAAGAGTGGGGGCAAGGGTGTGAGGCTGGGCAGGAGAGATCCTGCTTACTTCCCAAAAGAGGAAAGCTGTTGGCTGAGGTCGCCAGAGAGAATAAACAGCTATTCACTGCAGGAAGAAACCTTCATCAGTGACAGCAGGTGCTGACCCAGGCAGGCCTCATCCCCAGGACTGAATAACCCATGCGCTCCACCTCTACAATCCAAGCTCCTCCAGGTCCTCAGAGGCCCCAACAATAAGCCCCCTGCACAACCCTTTCCCATCCTATCTCCCTGATCCTCCCACTGGCCTTGCCAGGGGAGTAAGCAAATATTTCCCCTCTAAAATTCAGCAAATCAAGGATCAGTGAGATTGTCTGAGGTCACCAAGCTGAGACTGGCTGCAGAGCTGGAGTCTGCTTAGGTCAGAGAGCCATAGGATAGTGGGTGCCACTCAGAGAGGAGGGCTGGGAACCTGCAAACATCCACCCTCCAGGTCTCAAGCTCCGAGAAGGCAAGTGCTCTGTCTACTGGTCCACCATGGTGTCCTAGCACCAAACCCAACACCTGGAACATAAATTCATAAATATTGATGAACCAACCAAACGCAAGCTCTTCCAGTTTTCAGGATTCTTTCACACCCTTAATTTTTATACCCTGCACTCCTAATAATTGGTCAGGTAGATTTCATTCTCCCCATTTTCCAAATGGGGAACTGGAGGTTCAAAAATTGAGAGCTGCCGAGGGTTGCTGCACTGAAAATCTGCTCGGGTAACTTCCCAGGAAGCCTCACCTTGACAGAGAGGTACAGTTTAATCCTGCCAGGGTCCTGCATTTTTTCATTGCTCTGGTCTATACTCTATCAGCAAGGCCTCAAGATCCAGCCCCCAAGGGGTGCACAGTCTCGGGAAGAAAGAACACATGAACCCCAGCATCTATAAAACTTCAGAGGGCAATCAGAAGATGAGGGAGACAGGTTAACTGTGGCTAGACAAGGCAGCTTCTCAACTGTGATGAATGGTTCACAGTGGGCCCAAGGCAGAGGAGGGCCAGAGGAAATAACAGAAGTCCCAGGAGGTGGCAAGGTGTGGAGAAAGGGTGGGTGGGCTAGAAGCTACCACCCACCAGCTCTGGAACTTCGGGGGGCTGTTTAGCCTCTTGGGGCCTCAGTTTTTCTCCTCTGCAAAATGAGGCTGACAATACCCACCTTATAGGAAGTGGACTTAGGAGAATGGAATGGCTTCAAGGGACAGCTACTCACAGCAGGGCTGAACAAATAGAAGCCATTATAATACTGCAGAGACTGGTAAGTATGGGGAAGGAGCAGCATGACCCTGGGGGAATAATCAAGGTAATTCACCTGGAGACCAGCCTCCGATGGCAACTCACGACCCCATGCACAGGGAAGGGTGCAGGGGCTGTGCCTCCTGACTCGCCCCACAGACAATCCCCATCCTGGGACACCAGAATAGGCGAGCACCTTGAGCCTGTCAGAGCAGAGCTGAGGCAGCCCACATCCACTCACTAGCAACCGTTCCCCAGCCTAAGGGAAGCCAAAACGCCCACCACTCGGAGGTGCATCCTCCACTGCAGGGAGGAGGGTGAATCCAAAGTCCTTACTAAATTACACCAAAAATAAGAAAAGCAGAGGCCAGGGCTATGTTGCAGTACTGCGGTGCAGAGGAGAAACCCAGCCCAGCTCTGCACTCAAGAAGGCCAACAGCTCACCTGTCACGTGCCTACTGCGTGCCAGCCCCTGAGCCTCGGGCTCTACAGACCTCATCCTAATCCCCCCCATCAGTCCCATGAGACAAGGGAGTTTCCTTTCACAAACAAGGAAGACTGAGGCTCAGAGTTCAAGAAACTTGCCCAAGGTCTAACCAGTGTGTAGTCAGGCTCGGAACCCAGTCTGACTCTAAGAGCCATGTGGACTTGCATAAGGCATATGGCATCTCTGAACCTATCTTCCCACCTGCCCAAATGAGGCTTGAATGAATAAGATTTAGGCAGAGCTTCATACTTTACGAAACCCACAGTGGTGCTCAGAGAGGGACGAGGAGGCCAATATAATGCCCCGGGAGCCCTGTACTAGAGTGGAGAGTCTCAGGTGTTAACATCAATCTCTACCCCAGGAGGGACACCGAGAGCAGCCATCGTCTGGCTCCTAGCTCTCATTTCCAGCACTTGGTCCAAGGTTCTTCATCTTAGGGAAATCTGGGTCAGACATGTAGCAGCCACCAGTATCTGCTCTTTAAACCACAGTACCAGACACACATCACAGCACCTGCAGCTTTGCCTAGAAGGAGGACAAGTGTACAGCACAAAGTGCCCACAATCCCGGCCAGGAGGCCAGTGGCCAGTCACTCTGGGACAGCCAAAAGGTCCCCAGCTTCTCCACTGCCATATAGCCTGACAGCCCCAAACACATGAGGCCAGAAGGGTCTGACAGGAGGACAGTGGCCAGTCACTCTGGGACAGCCACCAGGTCCCCAGCTTCTCCACTGCCATATAGCCTGACAGCCCCGAACGCATGCAGCCAGAAGGGTCTGACGGGAGGACAGTGGCCAGTCACTCCAGGATCGCCACCAGGTCCCCAGCTTCTCTACTCCACTGTTCGAGTCTGACACGAACACATGCAGCCAGAAGGGTCTGCAATTCCTGCAGCCAACCTTCCCAGAAAGGAGGGGAACAGGAAGGCCGGCCCTGGTGGCTGAGGAAACTTGCCCAAGGTCACCTAACAAGCAAGGGGCAGACCTGAGTATGAGAGCTCCAAGATGGTGCTAGAACAAGAATGGAACAATAAGTGCCTGTGAAGACTCAAGAAGCATTTACTAGAGTCTCACATGTGCTGAGCGCTTACCCTGTGCTCAACCTTGTTGTAGGAAAAACAAGAACATCAAACACAGCTCCCTGAGGACCCAACCTTCCCAACACCCACTCTGAGCCAGGCCCTGTGCTAGGCACATGGGCACAGGGATAATGAGACTCCACCTTGTCCTGAAGAACACATAAGTAAGTAGGAAACTGCCACAGAGTATGACCAGTACCAGGGCGGAAGGACAAGATAAAGGAAAAGCTTCTAGAAGGAGATGGCATTTGAGATTAAGTAGGGTAAATCTGCTGGAATGGAAAAGAGGGAAAGCCCTTCCGAGAGGGTCTGTTTACCATTTACAACTATAATCCCAACACTAATTGAACATTTACCATGTGCCAGTCTCTGTTTTTAAGTTCCTATGTGTTAACTCATCCCATCCTCATAACAGCCTTTGAGATCATTACTGTTATTATCCCCATTTTACAGATAAGAATGTTGAGACCCAGAAACCTCAATAACTTTCCCAAGGCCCCTTAGTTAGTACAGAGAATCAGGACTTGAACCTGGTGGTCTAGTTCCCCAGCCCTGGCCCCAGTCAGCACCCCCTAAGCCTCTCAGATACATATGTACTTCATGCCAGACCTTGTGCTGGATATGAGGGTACAAAGATGAATATCTGAGTGTCATCTACTTATTTTCCTACTTGTTCTGAAAAATGGTTTAAGGAGGGACCAAGATGAACAAAAGAGGAGCTGACAGATTATAAGGAAAAAAGGGCAAATACAAAGAGAATTCCAGACGTGAAGGCTACATTAGGAAAAGGCCACTGACGCTAGAGAACCAGCAAAGTAGACGTCAGCAAGAGACAGAGGTGGCCAGGCAGGAAGGCCTTGAATGCCGGGTCAAAGGGCTCAGATTTTCCCCAGCAGCCAACTGGTTGCCAGTCTACAAACCAAGTTGTAATTCAGGGAAGATCTTTAAAGCACGTACCTAGGACTTTCTGCAGGACAAACTGATGTCTCTGCTGGTGTGTGTAGATGCTGCTATGGTTGATAAAATTCAAATCTACTTAAAAGAGCTCTTAAAATTAGTAGATACCTAAACCTCATTAGGTCTCTTTTGCATCCATGGATACTAAAAGCATAACTGCTACCATGTGGACAGTGGAAAGATTTTTGTCTTTCTATTTAGAAAACTTGGATGCCCCTGCTGTCGGGGATAGGAAGTAACAGAAAGGTTTTAAAACAAGGAGTTCTGAGGACTCAAGGTCTGGCATTTCTACCCACCATCTACCCGTGCACCCCCACCTCTCCAAGGCCCTCGATCTGTTTGAAATCAACCATTTGAAGGGCCAAAGAGGAGCCTGCCCCAGCGAGACGCTCCAATGGGGAGATATTCTCACAAAGAGTGCTACGTAAGTACAAATGACTGTTTGATCAATCATTTGGCCTCAGCGTGGGGATTTGGTTAGAATTAAAGCCATCTGGCTGAGGGGGGGGCTGAGGGAGGAGACAGGCAGGCGGGAAAATGACCCACCCCCTCCCCCAAAAAGCATTGTTAAAATATAACGGGGGAAAAACAGTAAAGTTCCTGCTGTTATTTCAGCCTAAGCCACTTAATCTATCAGCACATAAAGCAACTTATTTTATGACCTTTTCCCTTTAAAAAGTAAATCAGAAGACACTGCCCTGAATTCAGATATCTCTGAAACACACTACTCATCCCTCCCAGTGAAATATCCTGTTTCATAAACCTTCTTCGAGATACTTGAAACTGCAGATCACTAAATGCCTAGCTTTAGGCATCTGACATTCCAGAGAATTAATATTTAAACTTATTATAGGAAAAAAGAATTGAGTTTGGTTGAAGCATGAAATATTTAATAGTGTCTCCCAATTAGAAACCCTATTTTGTTTCGCACTGGAGATGCCAACGTTATTACCTGGGCTTTGCACTCAAATGATAAAATGCACAGGCGGTGTGGAGATTAAACACACAATTAAGGCCGTTCTCTCTAGAGAGATGGGGAGTGAGACAGGTTTGGGGAGTGGAAGCGATTGAGTTTCATTTTTACGATACACTTAAAATTATATTATCATTCTCTGCCTAGAGGGTTGTACTTGAGACTGCTGAAGCTACTTAACCACCGAAAATGGGTGTCAAAATCGGAGACTCCACGGAGGCCTATTCTCGGGCTCTTGAAGGCACCGTTGTCTTGCGGTGAGTTCACTGCCAGGCAAAAACCTGTAACTTTCTCTGCTCACTAGGACAAAAGTATTAATTGGTTTGGGATAAAAATTAAGCTTCAATCACCACAGTGGATCCTGGCAGCCTCTGCCGGCACGTGTAATTTATTTACAGGGTTGGAAAGTCGGCAAAATACATCATCAACTCTTATACAAACTTCTACTAGGTATTAAATACCCAACCCTCAGAGAAGTAATTCATATAGCCCTGCAGCGTTCCAAAATAAACCCAATCTCCAGCCCTCCGGAGAGCTTAAAACAGCAAATGGGATCTGTATTTTTAAAAGTCAGGTTTATAGCACTCCCTGGTTTCTTGCTAAAGCCTGATTTTCCAGCAAACCTGTTACTTAAAAACAAAAGCAACAACACCTAAAAGAGTAATTTGGTTGCTAAAAAGACACACGTAGGAAAAGGCTGGGCCACACTGCAGATAGAAGGCACAAAGCCTTGGATGGGAATGGCTCCTGCAATTCCATCTTCAGAGTAAATGTGACTCCTTGAGAACATACACACTCCCTACACGCTCAGGAGTGCACGTGCGAGGCCACAGACACAACCAGCACTGGGACCTCTGCTGTCCATAGGGGGTCATCTGGCTCATTCATCATTAGCCACAAAAGACCCATCTCCCACAAACTCTCAAGTTCAGTTTGATCCCTGGCCTGTTCTCCCTTCCAAACCCTTCTGCATCCCACCAAGTGCTTAACAAGAAATAACTGCTTAATAGATCCCTGAGCCACCGCACTCGGGGAAGCATGAATTCTACAACCAGGTGTGGTGGAGATCTTGAGGAATATCATCCCACATATGTCTACAGAAGCAGCCAACGGGGGACCACAGCCAAGGCCTTGGTAAGGAATCTCCCCAAACTGCAAGAAAGGCTCACACAGGGACCGTAACCTGCAATAACTGGCAGTGGGGGTAGGGGGAGGATGCCGCTGCTTCTAGAAAGTGTTCCCTTCTAAGGCCCCCTCTATAGCCTCAGAGAGTTCCTGCTTCCTGAGGACCCTGAGTCACAACTAGGAATCCTTCCCCCATTTCTGTAGAAGGATGCGGGTGGGGCGAACAGCAATGTTCCACCAAGGCAGTTTCTCTTTGAAGTCACACCTCAGCCTGTTAGCTGAGCCCCAGAAAGGGGTGCTCTGAGAAACAGCTATCTAAAGCTACCTGTGGCCTCCTTCTGCCTTCCCCCTGGGCTCCAGGACACCTTTAGGTCTCTACTACCCAGACTCTCCTTCTCGGTTGCTTAGAATTTTTTTTTTTTAAAGAGATAGGGGTCTTGCTCTGTTGCCAGGCTGAAGTTCAGTAGCATGATCACAGCTGACTGCAGCCTCAAACTCCTGGGCTCAAGAGATCCTCCTGCCTCAGCCTCCCAACTAACTGGTACTACAGGCGCCCACCACCACACCTTGCTAATTTGTTACTTTTTGTAGAGACAGGCTCTCCTTACATTGCCTAGGCTGGTCTCTTAACTGCTAGTTTTAAGCCATCCTCCTGCCTCAGCCTCCCAAAGTGCTAGAATCACATCCAGCCCCAGCTGCTTGGATTTTAAAGGCTGGTCCTCAAGAGTGGTGTACTTTAGGAGAAAGTATTACATTTGCCATCAGATAGACCTGGGTTCAAATTTCAGGCCCTATACTATTACTTAATACCTATACAACCTTGGGCAAATCACCTAACCTTGCCAAGCCTCAGTTTCCCTACCTGTAAAGTTAGAATAATGCCTCCTTTCCTCATAGAGTTGTTGGGATAATTAGATGTGATCCCAGACAGAAGGTGCCCAGCCTGGCACAGAATAGGTGCTCAAGTAAAGGTTAAGGTGACCTCCTTCTTCCCACTCCTTCTGTCTTCACCTTCAGAAGTGAAGGGTTTCAAGAAAAGATCAAGTCAACAACCTGGCCTGAGGCAGAGGTGGCCCTTTCCTGCACTCTGGATCCTACTAACCTTTCCAGCTAATTAGAGTCGAAATCCTGGAGTATCAGAACTGGCAGGGCCTATGAAGCATCCATTTTACAGATGGGGAAACCAAGGCTCAAAACAAAGGGTGTGGTCCACACGTACAGAAGCCGCACCATGCCACATGTGTTTGCTCCAGGCAGGCCTGACCATAACCACCAAATAAATTCAGGCCATACAGGAAACACATTATTCAGTTAAGGGACTGAAGGTCTTCTCTCAGCGCATCTGACTCAAATGCTGACTTTAAAAACACAGCTCGTAATGCTAACACAATCCGCCTCAATCCCCCGGAAACCTTCTGAAGGAATAACCCTTTGGTTATTCTAAAAACAGATGCTTTCGGTGACTTTCAACTCAAAGACCACTGAGTTAGGATTGTATTCTCTCTAACCCATCCGGCAGCCCAGCCCTGGGCTTTCTTTCATTTTCTTACAAATAAGGCTATGGGAGACCAAAGCAGCCACAAACCCCCACCCCACCTTTTCTGCTTTCCTTACTCAGTAACTCAGCTGTCAGTCGCCGGACTTTGCTTCCAATGCTGAAAGCATTTTTTTCTTCATTGTAAACTATTAATTCAGGCGGCCGCTGTTGATAAACAAGAAGTCGGTTTTTAAACTGCTAGAATCATTAGCACAGTGAAAGCGAACAGTACAAATATTTCAGGAGTTCGGTCTTTTTTCCTGGCCTTGGTCTTACAGCTGTGCTTTGTGCATAATGCAGTCCAATTTTTCAAAGCCCACTGCAGACTTTGTTTCATTTTTTCTCCCCCCTTCAACTGAATGTCTTTGTTTTTTTAAACACAAAAATAAACTACCTCCTACCAAAAGAAACAACCCAACTCTCTAGGTCCAACGTAACTGCAACTAAAATCTATATTAAGAAAAAAGAAATTAGCAAACCACACATTATAATTTAACTTTGAATATAATCATACACGTAAGGTGAAGTTGTTGAAATGCCACCCTATCGGGTTCACAACGGGAAATTCTTTTCCAAGAAACAGAGGAAAAAAGGAAAATTATCCTCTTTATGCAAGACCAGTTAGCGACAGTCACTGGTCAATTTCTAAATACAGTTTATTTATTTGTTATTTTTTTCCTCTCTAATTGTATCCAAAATGGATTAAAAACTTCAATCTGAACTTGAATATCTCCCCTCTTCTAAAAAACTGGCCATACTCCACAAAATAAAACCAAAAGAAAATGATGATAATTTTGCAACATTCAGAACAAAGAACATAAGAATATATTTTTTTAAGTGATTCATTGTGCACTTATGCTTGTAATAGGATTTCAACGCACTGTAAAAATAAGTGTGCTGGCTCACTTGGCTTCTCACGCAAATGAAACGCAGAGAGATGAATAACTCTGAGATGGGTTGCTTTTTTTTTTTTTTCCAGAAGGAAAAGAGTGTAGAAAAATCCTAGCATATAAAGAAATTTATGTTTTTTAATCATAGCTAGAGCAGCACAGCCTATCAATGATTCCACAGCTCAAAGGGTCCTGAGACCTCAGCCCAAGCAAGTCCACCACAGGTAAGCCCCTGAGACAACCAGGCCTGCATTAAGTTCCGATCTCCGGTGATGGGCCCTTCCCATTGTGCCCACAAATTCTTTGCAGCTTCTAGAGAGCCTGGGAGGCAGGAAGGGAAGAGGAATGCTAGCTGCACAAGATTCTGAGGGAATCTTTGGGAATTATATTTCCGCTACATGTCTATAAAAGATTTGTCGGATCCGTAACTCTTACGACTGGAGACGCGACGTGTTCCTATCTCATTTTTTACCCGCACACATACTTGTTTCTCTTTGTCTCACTGAGCCTGACATTTGGCCAGCAGGTTTTTTTCCCCCTTATTTAAAACCTCAAGCACTGAAAAAATTTGGATCTGATTATTTCCGGATCACAGGACCAGCACTTTAAAATGGATGAAATGCAAGCAAATTGCCCACCAGAGCCGGAGGGGGAAATGCTTTAAAAATAACTCATACCTTTCTATTACGATGCACCCCTCTCCAAGGCCTCCCCAGGACATCACTGTGGCTCCTTATTCAGATGAAGAAACCCCACCAGGTAACACCACCACCACCATCTTAATTCCCACCAACACCAGCCACTGACCCCATATATGATCTACAATTGTTTACCCTTTCTTTTTTTTTCAAAGAAAAATAAACAGTTTTTTTTTTTTTTAAGGTTACAAAACCGACTACTTTTTGGCATTATAGCCATGTTATGCTGGCTGTTTTTATAACGGTAAAGTTCCAATTTGTCGTGATCATCAACCTCCTTTTTATTGCTAGGCTGCATCCAGTCTCAGTACATGGAGAAAGGGCCCAATGAGTCGCTGTGAATTATTATAAATAGTGACCTCATTATTCTGGTTTGGCCTGGGAAACAGCAACTCCAGACAATCATCTAGTAAACTACAGATTTTTTTAACTACGGCATAGATGCTAGTTACCAATTTCCAAAGATTCGAGGCAAGAGGAATACCAAAAGCAAAAATGTTTTTAAACGCTCTGGGAGTGTTCAGAAGGCCTTGGTTGTGAACGCCAGCTCTCAGTCGCCAACACACACATGTCGAAGGTACAAGTTGTGGAACCAGAATCAAATATTTGGAGCTGGAAGCCTCAGAAACTGTCACTTACTGTCTGTAGCTTTGAGAAATCCCTGAACCTTAGTATCTTCATCTGTAAGATGGGAATCACATTAACAACAGCCACTATCTGCCGGTACAGACTGCAGAGCGCTTCTACATCTGTTTCCTCGGAAGAGCCCACAAGGCAGGCAGAGCACAGCTGGGGCATTGACGGCACACAAGAGAATGTGTGGGAACATGCTCTGAACACTGTAAAGCACCGTGCACGGGGAACAAGCGTCATCAGGCCTGCGCTGCAAAGCTGTCTGCCTGCACAGAGCCCAGATGTTTACCTTCTTTCCTTGTCAGGACTTATAAAAGCAGAGTGTCGGGTGTTTAATAATAAGAAAGAAAAATGCAGCATCTGGCAATTTGGCCTTTCCAGCTGTTTGGAATCTGGATAAACGGGAATCTACCATAAACAGATCGTGATTCTTATTGTAAATGATGACAACGTTAGTCCCTGACATTACACCATCCCGGTGCCTTTCCACTCTAGCTCTGGGAATACACAAGACCCAGCCATTTACAGATAAACTACTGGATTCAAAAACCTACTCCCTTCCTCTGCTTAGGGTCTATCCAAGGCAGAAGGCTGACCATCTGAAATCGGACCCCAGCCCAAGCAACGCTGTCTTTCTTTTCTCTACTCACTGGGTAGCATTGGCCACAAAAGACCTGACGCCTGGCACCTCTCAGCCTCAACTGACTGCTGCACCAGAGTTAACACCCTTTACATTCAAAGTTTTAAAAATTAAACCTTTCCCACAGCTTGCTCTACTCTGCTTATCATCTCAAGTATCACTGACCTGATACAGGGCTCTGCACAGATTAATACAAGTGACCCCTTCTACCTATTTAGTTTAGAAAGTGTTCTTACAATGCTTGTTTTATTTACCCTGCAAGGTAGGCATTATTATTACCTCTTGTGCAAATAAAAACCCAGAGGTTGAGAACATTAAACCCATTACAAAAGTAACCCTAAAAATAACCAGACACTGAGATGGCCCTACATTCTTTGCCACTAATCCTCTCATCCATTGGTCTTGCTGATCAAGTCTCAGGATAAATTTACACATGAGGCAGCCTAAGGCTCCTAAGAGTGAAATAACTTCCCCCAAAGTCCCACAGATCATAGGTGGTGGGTTTTACAATTTCCAGCACAGTTAATAAATATTTTTCAATCGGTATTTCTGTCTGTCTGTTTCCAATAAGCCTGAGAACTTGGAGCTAGACACAAAGAGTTATGTGGTCTGGGGAATATTTTGGTGGAAGTAGGGACAGCAAGAAGGTGAGTTTCCTTACAGCATTTTTAAGAGGGATGACAAAGGTCTGCTGCGGGAAGCTGATTTTGTCTCTGACCACTCAGGTTGACTGTGAAAAGAACTTGCCTCAGCGGCACAGAGGCCCGTTCAGAAACCTCTCCAAGCCCAGAAAGCTTTTTCTTTCCCCTTGGGCCAGGTACACCTGAGTTCTGGTATCCAGAACCTCTGAACTGCTGGGTGGCCTTTTTCATACCGGACACTTCCCCCACCCTCAGGCCTCAGCTTCCTCATCTTCCAAATGGTTGTGATAAATCCCACCCCACCAGCTTGATTGGGAGGCTCTGAAGAAAAGTTTTGAAATTCCTTGGAAAAAGCTTACCCGGAGGAGAGAACATCCTCTTATTCTCTTCTGCCCTTTCCAAATACAGCCCTGATCTAAAGGTCTCTTATGTGAGACATAAGGGGTGTAGATAAAAATAATTAGAGTTTGGGGATATGGAAGTAAGAAGATTGGACACAAAGCTTCCAGTTGAAAGGTCTCTAACTACCACAGAACAAAGGCTACGTTTGGTAGAGCCATTTACTCGGTCTGGGGAGAACTCGATCTTCGATGACAGCCATGATTTTTTTAAACACAAAACGTTGCAGGAGGGTATCTGTTTAAAAAGGGAGGATTGTGTGTGGCAGGGGGCAAGCCAGGGAGTTCACAGCAGCAAACATTACTCATGACTCGAAAAAGAGACCTCGTATGTGTATTCCAGCAATAATACTCTGAGGGAGTTTTGTTTGTTTTCTGAATCTGTCCTTCTAAAAAGGGTTCTCTATCTCTTGGAGAAGAGTCTGACATTTAAATCAAAGAGATGAGAAATAGTTCTCTCTTACAAAGGCAGGTGTTTTCTTTTAAAAAGGAAAAGGACCTGTTTATGTTTACTTCATTTTACTAGTCCCCAAGTTGGGGAGTTGGAAAGTTGGGTGTTTTTGATCTACAAGGAGCTCTCATCTCTAAATGCAAGCTGCCTACCTTCTCAAAGTTTCGGGGACTGACGCTAAGAGAGTGATGCCTACAGCCATAAAACACAGACAGTTTTTGTCTTCTTGGAGAATTACCTGGAAAGAGAGAACCAAGAGGTTCCCTATGCTGATAGAATCAAACCCCCAAGCCTTGGTTTTCTCCTAAGGGAAGAAAGGGGGTGGCGAGGGACACAGCACCTTAACAATTTCTCCAATTTCTGGTTAATTATCTGTCAGCATGAAACTTATAAATAATCGCTCAATAATAATTAACTGTGATGAGAAGAACATGTTCGTGAAAATCTCGGTACCATGACTGACTTTGAGCTCATAAACCATACTGAGGCCTGTGTGTCTTAATCACCAGCTTCCCTGATGGAAGAAGGGTACTGCCAAGTAACTTTTAACCAAAGACTCTGCTTCTGAAGCACCAAGTGAAGAAAAACCATTATTATTATTATTTTTTTTTTTTTTTGCAGTTTTTGGCTGGGGCTGGGTTTGAACCTGCCACCTCCGGCATATGGGGCCAGTGCCCTACATTTTTGAGCCACAGGCGCCGCCCCAAGAAAAGCCATTTTTAAGTCAGCACTTGACTCAGGTTGAATAATAGAATCAGAAAATTTTCCATCAGGAATGCAGAAATCATCTGGTATAATTAATTCATCACTTGACAGATGGGGAAACTGAGGTCCCAAGAGGGGAGGGGTCTTAACTGAAGGCCTCTGGTTTTTGTTATTTAAGGAGACTGGAATACATCAAAGTATGCCTTCAATTGCTCAGATGCCTGATACACGAGTTGCTACTCACCCTAATAGGTAATAAAATTTTGACAACTTTCTACACAATTTTTATCAGAAACATACAGAAGCAAAACTGTGTAACCTGAGCTTTCTTTACCCACATCTACCCAAACCAGGCTTTCTGAGTTTACATTAGATGCTTCCTAAAGCAGGCATTTTTTCAGACTGTCAAGTGAATCCCAAACAATTAGAAACTGAGGAACTCCGGGAAAAGTTCCACCAAGTGCTCTGGAGGATCCCTATGAAGGCACAGGGTAGCGACGCCAGCTGCCCCAATCTCTCCACATCCGCAGCCAGGCACGTTGGCAGAGCCAGACTCACCCTTCCCGGCGGCAGCGGCCTTGGACGGGCCGTAATCTCGGGGACTCCGGGGCCGAAGGAGGTCGTGGGCGCGCGGCGGCGGCGCGGGCGTTCGGACGAGCAGGTCCCGCGGGCCCCTGTCCCCACAGCCGCTACTGCTCACGGTGACCCTGAAGGCCATGTGTGCGCCGAGGCTGGCGGGCCCGCGGCCGGGACCGGGCGCACCGAGGGCCTCCTTGGGCCTCTTGTCCGAGTGTGCCTCCGCCACCTCGCAATGCATGGCGCCGGGGCGGGGCGCACGGCTGGGGGTCGCGCCGGGTTCCTGGGGAGGGGAGACAACGCAACACGTTAGAACAGGGGAAGCGGTCCCCTCTCATCTCGGGGCCGAGGTTTGAGCAGGTCATCGCCCTTTGGATTGTACCTCTTCTCTAAAATAGGTTAACGCCACCACCCTTACCCCAAGCTGGGATCAAACCCACTAGATCCCACGTAAAAGCCCCTTCCCCCGCGCAGGACCAGCTCTTGGTTCCCCGGCTTGCTAACCGCACCCGCCACCCGCCCCAGCGCCTTTCCAACCAAATCCGTCTCCACCTCCCTTTGGATGAATGGGGAAACTGAGGCTTGGCGCTGAGGTCCCTCAGCGAGACAGGGACCCACCAGCCCCGAAGGCTGCAGAGCAGTGCCCCCGCGAAGGCGCGGAGACGGTTCCGGACGGGTCACAGTCTGCACGCATCCAGGGAGTCCGGGACCCGGCTGCGGACAGTGGCGGCGGGCCACAAACCCAACGGGTCTCGGGCACAACCCTCGAAGACTCAGCCGCTACCATCCAAATCCGGAAAACCGGAGTCCGAGGACAGACGCTGGCTCCCATGACGCGAACCCGTCACACGCAGCCCAAGACCCTCACCCTCCCACTCGCCCCGGAGAAAATGAGCCACAGCGAGCGCAAGACCGCACGGTCCGTAGAGCCCACACGCGCCCGGTCCACGCACACCGCGCAAATGCACACTCGAGGAAGCGACGTGCGATGTGCCACACACGCTCATTCACTCGCTCGGACACTCAACACTACCACCAGTCGCACAGTCCCACGCTCTCGCCACACGCGCACGCTGGGGGTCTCGCGCCAGAGCCTCGGCCATTCCATCCTCCCTCCCGGAGTGAGGGCCTCCGGGCAGGGGTGGGGGGGGGCAAACGCTCGTTCCCCTCCGAGCTCCCTGCGCCTCTCCAAGCTGCCCGGAATCCACCGTCGCTGGGACGCCAGCCTCGGATCTCAGGCCCCGCGCCCGCCCCTCTCCTGGCCACGGGCCGCGCCCCTTCTCACCTCGCCACGCCGGCTGCAGCTCGCGGGACTCACCGCTCGGCTCAACTCCACTGGCGCCGCAGCCCCCGCAGCCGCCACCGCCGCCGCAGCGTCCTGAGGGGCGGCACCCCGAGGGAAGGGGGCGGGCCCGCCGCTGCCCGACAGCCGCTCGGGCCACTGGTTTGCCGCGGCCGGCCTACTGAGGCCAATCGTGGGGCGAGGGCGTGGCCTCCCCGCCTAGGGGGGCCCGGGCGGGGCCGGCACGAGGCTGGGCTCAGGGTTTTGACAGGCGGCGGCCGGCTGGAGCCCCGCGCTGCCGGCCGTCCTCCGGCCGCCAAGCAGGGTAGGAGCGCCGGGCAGCGCCTAGGCAGGAGCGGCTGGACACTGTCGGATTGGCGGAGCGTACTGGGCGTCAAGGGAGCGGGTCAACTTGGCTGCGTCGCCGCTGCTTCAGTGGCACGGGCAGGGTCCTTCCCTTCTCAGGCTGCTTTTCCCCTCTGTCAAATGGAAACCCGGGTACCGGCTAACGTGGCGCTAATACATGGCAAAAGTGGTTGAAAACAAAACTTTAAACCAACTTTGTTTTTGTTTTGTTGAGACAGTCTCACTTTGTAGAGTGTAGTGACATCATAGTTCACGGCAACCTCAAACTCTTGGGCTAAAGGGATCCTCTTACCTTAGCCTCCTGAGTAGCTGGGACCACAGTGACTAGAATGGTGCTGGCTAATTTTTTTCTATTTTTAGTAAAGATGGGGGTTCACTCCTTGTTGAGCTGGTCTTGAACTCCTGAGCTCAAGAGTTCCTCCTGTCTCAGCCTCCCAAAGTGCTAGGATTATAGGCATGAGCCACCAAGCCTGTCAGGAAGAAACTTTTGATAAACATCTACCCAATTCTAAGTAGGAAAAGACTATCTAAGCATACAGACAGTGGACTAAATTACAAAGGAAATGATTGATTTTAATATTTAAAGCTAAACACTCTGTGTCAAAAACATCATGAAATTTTAAAAGTAAATGAGATTATGCATTATTGATGTTTCAATGGGATATATTCATTAACAAGAAAAATACCTTCACTTTGGATGAGGTCTATGGCCCTTTTCTCTGGAGTAAATATTTCAGAAATTAAAAATAAAATGGTAGGAAAATGTTAACATATAATGAGTATATTATGACTGATAATAAAACCTCTATGTTATCAATAAAAATAGGCAAAAACATAAACCTACAATTTCCAGAACAGATAGAACAAATGGCTAATAAATAGAAATAAATGATCAACCTCATTAGTAATCATACTGATGCCAATGAAAACAAAGGTAAAATTTAGTGTATTATCTGCCAAATTAACAGAGCTTGTTCAGTGTAAATACCGAGGACTGGCCAGCATGTGGTGAGAAGAGGATTATCTAACACCACTGGTTTATGCAACCCAGTTTGACAGCTTTCATCAAGAGCCTTCAGCATGTTTGTACATTTTTATCTGGTAATTTTACTTATAGGAATTGAGCCTAAGAAAATAGCAGAAATTCTTTTAAAAAGGTATTTATGAAGTGGTATGTCTTAATATTAATTATAATAGAAGCAAAGAGAAAAATCACCTAAATGTCCCCTGTTGAGTGTCAGGGGTCGCATATCCCTGAACCCAGTTGACCTGGCCTGATTACTCAGCTGAGTTGAGAATGTCAACTGAGGCATAGAGGTAACTGAAAGGAAAAATGAATGAAAACAGAAAATAAAACTGGAGCAGCACAGGCAAGTGTGAATAGAGAGCAGAATGACCGCAGAAGTTTCAGTGTAACACAGACAAATTTTGTTTAGGAAGAATGAAGAGAAAGTTTAGAGGGTCTATCTCATGAAGGAGCAGAGGAGGAGAGAGAGAGGTGGAGAGAGAGGGAGAGAGGCAGGGAGGGATAGACACAAAGGCCTATGGGGTATAAATACCCTCTACATCTGAAACTGGCTGCAAGTCTTTCATTGGCCTTTCTACACCTCCAGGTAGTATTGCCCTTTACTATTGGTCATTGATTGTCTCTTTCTATTGCTCATTGGTTACCCAGGTTTCCTCATACTCATATTCTTATAAGTCTCCAGACTTTGTTTCCACCCCGCTCAAAGCCCCTTTCTTAGTGTCCCTTCTCATCCCCCAATACACGTATAGCTAAATAAATCATGGGGTGTCCATATGATGGAATATGAAGTACTATAAAATATTTTAGGGCATTTCAGTGATTTGGAACAATGTTGATGATAGAATTTTAATTAAAAAAGCAACATAGACAAAGATATTTGTATCAGAATGTTCATTGCAGCCCAATTCATAATAGCCAGGTCATGGAAGAAGCCCAAGTGCCCATCGATCCACGAATGGATCAACAAACCGTGGTATATGTACACCATGGAATACTACGCAGCCATTAAGAAGGATGGAGACTTTACGTCCTTCATGT